>BBSZ01008275.1:0-14224 GCA_000981365.1 Subanguina moxae
AAAATCGTGTTTTTGGCATTGTGTTTTTGGCCTACTTTTTGGAGACAACTCCCAAGCAAGTTACCACCCAATTTATAGCTAAAACAATAAGCTACAATTTGAGTGGTAACATGCTTGGGAGTTGTCTCCAAAAAGTAGGCCAAAAACACAATGCCAAAAACACGATTTTAAATAAGAGAGAGGGGTTGTGTTTCTATTAGAGAATGTACGGTAATATCACGCCTAAAGGTGTGTCCACAATGGTGGCGTTTGGCTGTGGCGTTAAGCTGTAGCTATAAGAGGTGCCTACAATGGACAGCCAAACGCCAGGCCTTTAGACTTGGCTTAAACCAGGACCACCAGGTTGATCTGGAACGGGACTTTTGTCCACCATTTACATACTTGAATAGGTTAAGGACTCCCGACTGATCTTGCTGCGTCTTTTTCTCTTTTCTTCTGCCTCGATTTACACCAAACCGGAGCTTGAAATCAAGCTTAGGCTTACTGTCACAAACCGAGATATGAGCCACGCCATTGTAGACGAAGCTTTACAAATTTCTCCTCACTTCTTTGGGTAAAGGGTAGCACCTCGGGAGGCTGCCTTGCAGGACTCAATTTTCTAGCTTTGCTTCTCGCATTAATCAAAGCATGAATATTTTTATTTAGTCTTCCGCTCTGTGCTCCAGAATCGCCGCAAAAAAATGAAAAAAATCATGCTAGAATAATTTCTGTCGCAGGTCGCCCTATAACAAAAAAGGGCTAGTAAGCAATGGAGTGGAGAAAGGTTTCAGAAAGTAGCATTCCTCAAGAACTATTTTTGAGACAATTTATCTCTCATTCTATCGCATGCCATCGACTCCTACACCACTTTTCTCCACCAAACAAGTCAGCTAGCCGAGTAAAAAAACGTGTGCTTTGGTAGAGCCAACCTCTGGAGCCGTTCATTCACAGAATGTGGCATTATGCATGAGGAGCAATGGGTTGTTAATTTGCAGGAGCAGCAGCCAGCCGCATCCCAGTCAACAACAAAAAGCCAAATGGCCTCAATCAAATGCCCATACATTGTCTAGCCTTGGCACAGCAGGAGCAGCAGGCGTCTCGCTTCCGCCAAATGCAATTGGGCGCATAAAAAAAAAGTTAAAGGCAAGAGCAGAAGCTAGAGTGGTGATGGATGGCTGCGCATTGGAGGGCTGGATTAATGGCGGCAGCAACAGACTGCCCTTTTTCTATGAAACAGCTTGTTAGGGATGGTGGCTGGCTGGCTAGCTGGCTGGCTGGCAGCATCTACTAGATACATCACACCCGCCTGAAATGGTAGCAGCAGCAGTGGAGGCAGCAGCCATTCTACTCGTCTTAAGAGCAAGGTTTATCGCCTCATCTCCGCGCTACTCCAAATCAATTTCTTGTTGTTTTTGTTCGGCCTGAATTTATATATATATTGGCAGTGGGAGAAGGAAAAGATAGAGGAGGAATTAAAGCTGAGGAGGTGGATGAGAATCGCTACCACTGCTGCCCTACCAACACTTTACTGGCTTGCTTACTTACCTCCTCGCATTCAGACATGACCTGCTGCTGATGCTCAACTTCTTGGACCGGTCTTTGTCTACTACCTTTGCTACTAACTAAAACAGTCTTAGCTCCTTCTCTTTGTTGGGTTTGACCTATTCCGACACAGATCAAACACCATTGATTAGCTGAGCGTATCCTGGTCTTGTTGCCATGTCTCAAGGCACTACCTCTTCCGGCTCTTCCTCCACCTCTTCCAACACTTTTTTGGCCTCTCCTAATAACAAGAAAGTGCAGACCAAGTTTTGTGAGTGACTTTTTCACTTTCATGCAAGTCCATTCAAGAATTAAAGAGGAAACGAGAAGAGTTAAGTCCATTCAACTTGCAATCATAACCTATTTGTAAATGTACTGCTAATTCATTTTTCAACTTTCTAGATTTTCTAGTCTCATATGGGTATATCTTATCCTTTGTTAGCTTCTTTTCAAGCTCTTTTCTGACCCTAGGCATACAATTATCGCTTAGGCGTAAGGTAGGCCAGGCCAGCTTAGCCGAGAACCACTAAAGCTAGATATAACATGGTATATGCTAAGTCTCGGCTAACCTAGACTGGATTACCCTAAGCCCAAGGGTCTCAGCTAACCTAGACTGGCTTACCCTGAGCCTAAAGGTCTCGGCCAACCTAGGCTGGTCTAGCCTAAGTCTAAAGGTCTCGGCTAACCTACGCTAGCCTATCCTAAGCCTAAGGGTATCAGCTAACCTAGACTGGACTACCCCAAACCTAAGTGTCTTGTCTAACTCACTGCGGCCTACCCTAAGCCCAAGGGTCTCGGCTAACCTACGCTAGCTTACCCTAAGCCTAAGGCTTAGTTCTATGCTTGGAGTCATAAAATACAATTTACAATGTTGTCTACCTTAGTCTCCAAATGCAAAACATGGTAATTTTCGACTTCCCAAAAAGTGTCTGAAAATAGCCTTCTTATCGTTTTAAATGTATAAAGAAATGTTGAAAAGGGTCTAAAACAACAGGGGGGACCAAGGGAAAAAATTGAGGGGGGTAGGTGCGACCAACCATAGAAATACCAATTAGAGTAGTTTATTTGTGCAGCACGAAATAAATGTCATTTGGAATTTGCACTGAAGATATTGAAACAGCCAATTCAACAGGCCAAATATAGACTTGCCTCATTTTATTTAAGCGTTTAATATGAGAGAAGACTAAAAATAGCTTTTGCAAAAGCTTTAATGACTTGCTTAGCCGCTTGTGATGTGTGAGAGAAAGAGAGAGAGAGGCTAGGCATTGATTTACTAAAGGAAGTGATGTGTTAATTAGTTGCTGCAGACATCAAACAAGCCTGTTTTCTGCTATAATGCGGGCTAAAAAGATAAAAAGATGCACAATTGAGTGAATGAGTAACACTACTCATACATGTGTAACTTGATCACTTGTTACTGCTAAACCAGCAGCTCAAAAGTCGAACATGTATCCGTGTGGATCACCAATTCTAATCTACAGGGTGATTTTTTATAAGCGGATGAATGAAAATTTGCGACAACTTTCTGAATTCACGACATTTTGACGAGATCATTTTTATTTTATTCAAAATGGTCTCTTTTTAGATGAAATATTCGGCTCAAGAACGATCGAAGTGCGTCGAATGGTTGATCCAGGAGGGAAATAGCGTGGTCAGCTTCCAGAAGAGATACCGAACAGAGTTTCGTGCAGTTAACCGCGATGTGACGGCTCCGAATGCAAAATGGAAGAGAGGTATGCCAAGTTCCAGGAAGGCGATCTGAAGAGCAAGAAGCGGGCTGAAACAAAGGTCTACACAACTCCAATCGCTTCGATGGCTGAACTCCGACGATGAAGGCTTTGCAGAACTGCCTCAGGAAATGGTCGACAGAGCTATTGGAGCATATGAGCACAGACTGGAATACTGTTTGGCGGTCGACGGAATACCAAGAATAAAATTTGGACTTTGTCTGAAAATCGCTGCAATTGTTGGGTGTTTTGAATGAACTGTCATAAGTAAGTTTGGTACCATTCTCTTTGCGATACTGTCCTCTATCGAATAAAAAAAAGATCTCGTCAAAATGTCGTGAATTCAGAAAGTTATCGCAAATTTTCCTTCATCCCTTTATAAAAAATCACCCTGTATTTTTTTGCTAAGTGCTATATACAGGGTGTACCAAGTAATTCTTCCACATTTGTTTTGCTTGTAACTTTTCGTACAATGGCTCACTCGAAAGCAGTTCTTGGACAAGTTGAAGCCTGTTGTTCTCCTTCAAAATTCGTTGCACACTCAGCAGCACACTCAAATTCCCACACCATTTGAAATTCGTCGGATAGACATTCGCGGAGTTCGAGCAGTAGGGATCACTTGCTGGACAGCTTTAGGTGAGCGAATACAAGCAAAACAAACGTGGGAGAATGACTTGGGACACCCTGTACTTGTTATGTGTTCTACTAAGATAATAATTTTGTTTATTTCAGTCAAAGAATTCTTGGAGAAGGCCAGGGACGACTTCAAACAGAAGTGGGACAACCCTGCATCGGTAGGCCAACTTTTATTGATACAAAAACATTTGGTGTAGCTTTGGGTCATTTTTAGACCTTTTTTTTTAATAAGTTCTCGCTCTGACAGTCAAACCTCGATTTAACACCCCCTGGGCTCGGTTTGGCTGGCCGCCCGACAAAATATCAGTATTCAGACTCCCGATTTAACTGCTCTCTAATGCTGATCCCAAGGCGCGTTAAATCGAGGTTTTGCTGCAATTTACTTCAATTACTAACTGATGTGGTGGTTAAAGATGCTTACTAAGCTTTCTAAAAAGTGGTTCACTTGCTTTTTTTGCTAGAAAAGCTATGAAACAACACGGTTTTTCATCATTTGGGTGAGGGTAGAGGTGAAGGTGATTAGGGGGCTTACTCCACATTTTCAGGAACCTTTGAATACACTTTCACTGGTTCTGTATGACAATGTCGCCTATTTTTGGGTTGTTCACCATCGTTATTTTAACATCTTCTAGGCATTTTTGACTAGCTAAAACGATAAAAGAGGTTGCTTTTACGCATTTGTTCGTCATAGAAAGTCGGTGTCTGAAAAGTCCAAAATTCTGATATTTTGCCTTGAGAGACCAAGGTAGACAAGACCAAGAAAAACATAAAATGTCTTGTATATGGCATTTTCAGACCTCAGGTACTACTACACTTAGGCATGCAACTAACCCTAAGGCTTAGGGTAAGCCAGCCCAATTAGCCGAGGTTACCCTGTCTGACCTAAGCTTAAGGGTTCACGGCTAACCTAGGCTGACTAACTCCAAGCCTAAGGCTTACTTGTATGCTTAAGTATAGTGAAAATACCACATACCTAATTTAGACTACAGTCGACTCTCGATATAAGAGCACCCATTGGGACCGACAGTTTGTGCTCTTATAGCGAGAGTGCTCTTATAGCGAAGGTAAACTTTGTCTGTTTTACAGTCTTTATCGGCCAACCAAATTTTTTTTTAGTGCTCTTATACCGAGAGTGCTCTTATAGCGAAGTGCTCTTATATCGAGAGTCGACTGTACCAAGGAAAAAAAAAATCAAAATTTTCGACTTTGCAGACACCAAGGTTTCTTCCTCGGTTTCACATGCCGAGAAACCTAGGGCTCTGAAAATCCCTAGTCCCTGTCGGGCGCAGATGTGGATCAGTGGTGAATGTTGAAGTAAACTTTAACCACATAATGTGGTAAAGTTGTCGTCAAACTTTTCGGTCGGCTCCCTCAACAGGTTGATCTCAAAAGAGCATTTCCACATTCTAGCCAAAAAATTTTTAAACAGCTTTGTCAAAACACTCTCCAAAAGTAAACACCAGTAAAAAAACAAAGAGGAAAATGTGATTTCCCTTGCGTAATCAGCCGCTCCATTGACGCTCACTGTGCTGACTGCGCACTTCCCTTTTCTCCTAACTTTTCAACTCTGCAGTCCACCAAAGTAGTATGGCTTAGACTTGTTGTGTTAAAGGATTTGCATCTTTACTTCCATCCACAAAAAGTATGTAAGATAAAAATTTCAACTAGTAAATAGGGCCAAGTGGGATCGAAACTGAGATCGCAAAAGCCGGCCGGAGTGACTTGTATGGCTCTTGCCGCTTAGTGCTGTTTTAACGCTCGACACGTACAGAAAACCTGTTTCTAGGGTCCTAGGAGGCCCGAAGAGGGGGCCCTTGGAGGAAATTTGGGCAAAGAAGAAACGCCCGGTCAACAAAATTTTATCCGATTCTATTCCAACCATTCTCCCTGCATGTCTTCTTTTAGGGAACAATAGGGGTGCAATTTTTTTTTCTTCTGAAGCCCATTCACCCGTTTTGCTGACAGGGCAGTTGCAAAAAGAGCTTCCAATTGCATTTTCGGTCAAGAGTACTGTTCGGATGAGGGCGGCGGTTTCCTGACCTCAATCCAACCCAACATTTATAGTCAGGAGTGGAACGTCGTATCAGAAAGAAAACGCAAAAGAATGTGGTTGTATTGATCAATGCAATCAAAGGAGAATGCAGCAAAAAACATAAAAAGAAAAGATTAAAAGTTGTTGAGCAATACAATATGTCGTTTGAAAGAGCAAAGAAAAATTACAAGAATGCTCATTAAGTTATGGTGGCTGACGTTCTTTCGGGTCGCCAACACATCCTTTAGTAAATAAAAATTAAAAAAGAAAATACTAATGTTTTTCTTTCAATCATTTTCTGGCGCTACTAAGATACACACCCCTAATCGATTTTTCCAAAAGTGTCTAATAACCATTTTTATGTATAATTTATGCCAAAAAACGAACAAAAAAGTATTTTAAAGGGGTTGAGGGTTGTATTAGGAGGAAAAGGGACAAGCAAGGGCCACTCTGTAGGAAAAGAGAAGATTTTGGACATAGCATCCCTTACAGGGACCATAGGAAGGGGAAGGGACAAGCAAGGGGCCACTCTGTAGGAAAAGAGAAGATCTTGAACATAGTACAGTCAAACCTCGATATAACGAACCCCTGAGGACCAGGCAAAATGTTCGTTATATCGAGAGTTTCGTTATATTGGGGGTTCGTTATATTGGGGTTTGACTGTATCCTTTACAGGGGCCTAAGCTCTGGTCTGCATGCTATTTTCATGCATTTAGAGCTATGTTTGAGTGATTTATGTCTTAGGCAAGCCCCCGTCGTCCCGTAGGGGGAGGAGCGTCTAGAGGCACTTTTTGCCCTGGTGAATGGCTCTTCATATTAGTGGTCTTCCATTACTCCCTTCCCCTGCCAATTCAGCCCTCTCAGTTACTATTTTGACCTCTTTATAACCAAATTATTACTCAAGAATGGTGTTTAAACACTTCTAAAAAACTTGATTTTGCAGGAGGGGCGAGTATATCTTACTAGCTCAGATATTTTTGAGGGCGGGCCGTATATCCCAGTGGCATCCACTTTCTTTACTTGTTACTGTATGCTTATAATTTGTCAGCGAATTAACCATTCGAGAGGTTTCCTTGTTCTTCACGACAATGCCCATTTACTTGGCTTATTTAGCATTCGTTTCTACTTTTTTTATAGCAGAAAGAGAAGTTTTTCTTTTAACATTCAACATTCTTTGCCAATCTTTGCCACAATCTGTGTTGTCCTGTTTATCTTGCCTTTGTAAAAGGATGGTTATATTTAGCTACTGCTGCTGCTGCTCTCAACAGAATCCCTGTTTTTATGTGGGACAAACAAGGAAGTGTTGAAGAATGTAGAGCAGCAGCAGTAGCAGCCGTCTTTTGGTTGGTCAGCCAACGACACACAAGCTAGCTAAATGAGTGTTTTCTGTTGTTTGTCTAGCTGGCCGTAAATATGTGCTTCTTTCTTTTGTTGTTGTTTCCCCCTTCCATCTTATTATTGCTGGTGGCGGAAAGCACCCCTTTAGTAACATGTTTTATTGATGCTACTTCTATGTCAATTCATTCCTGTGGCGATTGAAAGTGTGGGGAGGGGAGAAAGAAATGGTGATTGCTTCCGGTCTTACTTCTTTCATTTCTTTCTGATCATCTACTCCTTTTATTCGGCCTGTTCATGTGTCGCTCATTTAAGAGTGCACAAAGGGTGATTAGTAGATGGAGCACATTTACTTTTGGCTAAATTAAGAAGGCAACTGATGGTTCTAACCAAGTGCTTTATCATCATCTCAGTCGAGAACAAAATTTTGACTCCACACCTCGGTGCAGCAGATAAGGACTCGTCTATCAGTCTGCATTCTTTTTAGTTCATTTCTTCTCATCACTTTTGCATTGTGATTTTGGACTGGCTTACAGCCTTATGAGACATGTAATCTCATCACTTTTTAAAGAATGTTGGGCATTTAGGTGATGAGTTCCACTCATTGGTAACAGACTAAAAGGTTGTTTTTTTTTATTCCGACTAGAATACCCTGTTACTTTGAAAAAAAAAATATCTTTTGGAAACGCTTCGCGTTAGGCTTGACCCTAGGGCCACGCGCAAGCCTTGCTTTCTTGGTCAGGCACTGCAGTTTTATAGAGTATCCTGGAGAGAGTACCTGAACACAATACCCTGTGAAGACAGTAACCCGGAAACGAACACAATACCCTAGGGAGAGTATTCTGAATACCCTACTCATATCGTATACCTGTTCTCTTAACCCTACCCTATGAATTTGCCATGGATAGAAAGGCTTTTGGAAGGCTAACCGCACACCAATTTCATACTAAGCAGACATATTATCAATGTTTTTTGCTCTTCTCCTTCTCCATTTTTTTTTGTAGACCTTTTTTTAGTATTTCTTCTGCAATCTTTAAAAAGGAAAGCAACCAAAAAAAAGTAGTAAGCATAAGAGAATAAGAAAAAAGGAAAGAAAAATTAGAGTGTTTATGATAAATGGATGATTTGTGAAGCGGGAAATGGGAAATGAGGAGAAATATAGTGGTGTTGCTGTTGCCACCGTCCAATGGCTGACTAGTGGTAGCAAAAGAAGGGGAAGAAGAGAGCAGAGTCTATTTTTGGAACCCAAATATAATCGAAAAACAACCGCTCTCCTTCTGCCCAAGTAACTTCTACTAACAGACAGTCAAGGAGAGAGAGAAAGAGAGAGAGAGAGAGACAAAGAGAGAGAAAAGCAAACTACTACTACTACTACTGCTGCTGCCTCCAATCACCAATGGTCGGACGGCTTCCGCAAGCACTCTCTTTCCCACTTTATCATCGCCTTTTAAAAAGAAGTGTGTGAGTGCGCCCGCCCCCCTTCTCTACCACCAACTTGTATTGTGAAAAAAGGAGTCTCGCGTGGGTAACTGCTCTCCATTATTTTCGAAATTCCAACACTCGTGTCCTCCCCATTCCCTTGTATTCTCAGCGAGCACTTCATTCTTCTGCTTGTTTATCCTTGAGTTGCGGTAGAAAGTTTTCTTTGCTTCTTCTTCTTCTTCTTCTCCCATTCCTGTTTTATCCAATTGTGTTCTGTGGCATGCCTGTTTGAGTAAAAGTCAAAATTTGGCACCTCCTCTTTTGATGGTGCATAAAACTTTTTTTTTTCCTCTCTACCACTTCTAGGACTTCATATTCATACCGTAAATGTTCTAATAGACCACCCCCCCCCCCACCTTAATTCAAAATCGTGTTTTTGGCATTGTGTTTTTGACCCACTTTTTCCAGGTGTCTCTCAGGTAACTTACTACTTAAATTGTAGCTTATTGTCTTAGCTACAATTTGGGTGGTAAGCTGCCTGAGAGTCGTCTGGAAAAAGTGGGTCAAAAACACAATGCCAAAAACACGATTTTGAATTAGCGGGGAAGTGTGGTTCTATTACAGTCGAGTCTCGATTTAGTGTATACAGTCAAACCTGGATAAGCCGACACCCCTAAATTCAAAAAAGTGTGTTTGTGGCATTGTGTTTTTGACCTATGTTTTGCTGGTGTCTTCTGGGCATGTTATATACCAAAACGTAGTCTAGAATCTAAGCTAAATTTTGATATACAAGATGCCCAGAAGACACCAGCAAAACATAAGTCAAAAACACAATGCCACAAACACATTTTTTTGAATTTAGAGGTGTCGGCTTATCCAGGTTTGACTGTTTCTTGATTTAGTGTATATTTTTTCCGGTCCCCAACACCTACACTAAATCGAGACTCGACTGTAGAACATTTACGGTAGGTGGCTTATAAGTGGCTTTTTCGGTTATAAGTTTAGCTTATAGCCGAAAATCGTCTTATAAGAAGGCAAGTTGTTAATCTTTTACTCACGAAATATCTGAATCAAGGCTGTAGCTAGGTGTTAAATATATTTTTGACATTGCTGCCTGCGTCTTTCACTAAAACTCCTTTGAGTGGTCTATTTTTGGTGTGTTCTTGGCACGGCTTTTGTTTTTCCCATTCCACAAATATGGAGCTTAGAAATTGAGTTTGCCTGCTAAAACAGGAGCAAAAGCAGCATTCCTTTTGGCTGTTATTAATAATTGTATTTTGTTGCTGGGATAACAATATTAGGCATCGGTCGGCTAGCTCTTTCCCACTCTCTTTCTAAGTATGTGAGTCAGTCTATTTTTCTCCGCTGTTTTTATCTAATTATTTAAGGGCGGGCACTCGTGTGTTCTCTTCCAAGAACGTCAATTCTATTTTAAGTCCTCAGCATGCTTTCTTCTCTTTTCCCTACCAAGAGCATCAACAAAAACCACGTACTTTTGTTTCTCTTTTTCAAAAGAATAAGAAGAAAAAAAAAAGTGGGACAGCTATTTTCGGAGTCTCTCTTTCTTCTAAATTTGGGCTTACTTCTGCAGAAACACAGCTCCCCTTTCTCCGTCATAATCCACCTGGAAACAATGCAAATTCCTTTCTCCTCCTTCTGCTCATTGAATTCAGTTTGGTGTTATTTTCTTTCTTCTTCTTCTTCCCATAATTCGTTTGGAAATTGCAGCATTACCCGAAATAATCTCTTAATATGTAGTTAATTATAATTTTATATATTGGCTTGATGCATAATTAACGTCCATTTTCCTTGTGCTAAACGTTTTTTTATCTTTTTTTTGTCTCTTTCTTTACGCATTGTTATTTGGATAGCAAAATACGAGTCCAAAAGCATCTGCACATCCGTCGTATCTTGCTCGCTTCTCAAGCCGTCAATGCCAAGTGTCTACGCAAGAAACATCGGATCCTCTTTCATCATGACAATGCGCGTCCACATGTCGAGAGAAGAGTAGTGCAGTCAATTGGTGACAAGAGTTGGGAACTCCTCCTTCATCCGCCGTATACTCCAACAGAAGCTCCGACTGATTACCCTGTCAATGGCTTTCTCAAGGACTGGCAAGCGGTAACAAATTTACAACGACTTTGATGAACTTATCGCCGATGTCGCCGATCCGAAAAATGCTCGCTTCTTTGCCTGTCTGCCAATTAAATGGGAAGGCGTTATACGGTGACTACGCACTAGAGTAATAAATTCTCATCATCTTCCACGGCTTGCACAAGGGCCTGGTCGTCAAAATCTGAAGCCTCTTCCTTTATCATCTTCAAGACTTGTGTCACCGGATTTAAACTTTTGGAAGCACTTCCGAACATGACTTTCCCCAATTGTTCCTTCACCAAAAAGTTCATTGAGATCGCGAAATGACTGGGCTGCGGTCCATCCTTTCTCGAAGTGATAAAGCATAATATGACGAATATGAGTATGATTATCGACACGCATTTTTAATCAACTAAATAGTGAGCCATATTAATATGGAAAAAAAATCTAAACAAAACGCCAATAGCATGGAAATAAACGCGCGAAAATAAAACGATTGTTAATTATTACTCAAACCAATACAATAGCAAATTGTGGGTCTGTCCTCATGAAGGGGCGGAATTTATGGCTTTTTGCTGTAGTTATGATGTCTCGGAAGTTGACTTTTCTCTATGTTTCACTGTTTTTATCACACAATTTACTGAATGAGTGCAAAGTTGCAGCATATTCTATCCAGAACACTGTCAAATATATATTTGTAGTTATCCCTAAGTCTACCTGACTTTTCCTAATTATACATTCAAAATTACACATCCCCATCCTCAAAGAGATGGTCTCGGTGGGCAATGTCGCAGCAGGTGGACTGTTCATCCAGCCTCCTTTACTTAGACCCCAATCTGCAAATTCCCCTGACAGCAGCCAGGCTGAAAGCAATAGTCACCAACAAACCAGCCCCAAAAGTACTATGCTACACTCTTCAAGAGCTTATTCTAATGGTTGCAACTCCAAAGTGCAATTTTTAGAGCAGCAACAACAGCAAAATGGTTGCTACCCCCTTCAAAGGGCTAGACCAGTGCCTCTGCTGCAGGAGAGCCTTCATAAAGCAGGCTATTCCAATACCGACTTCTTGAATGACCTCATCCTCAAAGGTTTCTCCATAGTGCCGAGCACAACCAACAACCCCTTGAGTGGTGGCTTAACTTGCGGAAAACCTGTGAAGCAATCCCCTCCAGCTAAAAGTGTGGAAGAGGGGTCCTCCAGAACGGCTGTATTCTCCTTCCAGTCTTCATCATCCTCTTCCTCCCTCTCTTCCAATGATAAGTCACCGAACAAAACCCATTTCCCAACAGATTCTGCCCTTTTCCGGCCAAAAGGAGATTGCAAACCAATCTCAACTGTGTGTAATAGCAGCAGTAGCCTGCAACCAGCCTGGAAAAAGGGGGTATTGAACCAAAAAGCTAGCCAAATGACCAATTCCCCTTTAACGGGATCTAATCCCTCGGTTTTGGCCAATCCTGCTGATCAGAAAAGGAACATAAGCACCAGAGAAGCGGATGACAACAACAATGAAAAGGTAGTTGAAAAGCCTAGTCCTAGCTCACATCTAGAGACAGAGCCCACCAAATTGCCTTGTTCTACTCCCTCTAATATACTCAAGTCTAATAAGTGGGCTAAAAAGAAGTCATCATCAGAGCCTTCTTCGGCATCTTCTTGCTCCACCTCTCAATTTTATGATTGCGTTGGTGAGGAGAGGGCCGAATTGATGTCTGCTCATGTTGGCGGTTGGGAGAATGCGTTCGATCAAGGGGAATTGAGCAGAATGGCCTCGAGAAGCCAATTGGGTCATGCGCAGAGCTGGCCATTAAGAGGTGACAAAGAGGTGATGGCTGTGGAGAGGAAAAGCCTGTTTCAACAAGTGTATGAGCTGTTCAAAACTGCGGGTCAGATGGCTGGAGGATATCGCGAATTTAATCTAAAGGCCGAGCTGTTTTGGCTGAAGTCGAAATTGATGCAGCACTGGTCTATGAACTGGCTGTTTCAATGGCAGGTGAGAAATGGTTTGATATCTACGCCCTATCTCAACCATTCCTAAGCATGTAAATGCACCCCTTGTGTATCCACACCTCAATGAAGTGCCTTCTTAGGAGGACTGCTGGCTTAATTGTGCCCATGGTGTGCACAAATAGGGTAGTTGAGGACGGAATTAGTGATTTGTGGCCATTATTTTGACCAAAAAATAAGAGGATATAAAAGTCCTAAGCGATTTGCTCAGCCAATTAGCGTGGCAAAATGGGTGAGCTATGTTAAAACGATCGTGCTCTCTCCCATTTTTGAGGGAGAGGATTAAAAATTAATGTTTGCTACTTTTTTGATGAGACGGCCATCTAGAAGAGTTGTATAAAAACATAGCCTTTCTAATAAAATAATCCGCTAGCTCCTAGTAAACCGTGTATAGGTAGGAGAAGGGACAATTATGGGAGCAGTTTGTAAGGAGAGCTTACTCAGGAAGAGAGAAGATCTTGAACATAGTCCCCCTTACAGGGGCATAAAGAAGCTCTGGCTATGCATAGTGCTTTAGAGTGTTCTCGAGTGATTGGTCTCTCAGGTATGTTTCAGTCAGGTCATCGCCCCGTAAGTGGCGACGGTGACTTGAGAGCTGGAGATGCACGCAATACCTTACCTTAGAGGCTAGTCCAAGCATTACTCTTGAAAAATGAATGCATTTAGAAGCTCTTTTTGTTATTGTCCGGTAAGGGATACGAGTGTACAGTCAAACCTCGATATAACGGACCCCCAATATAACGAAACCCTCGATATAACGAATATTTTGGCTGGTCCTCAGGGGTTCGTTACACAGTCAAACCTCGATATAACGGACCCCCAATATAACGAAACTCTCGATATAACGAATATTTAACGAGGTTTGACTGTGTAACGAACCCCTGAGGACCAGCCAAAATATTCGTTATATCGAGAGTTTCGTTATATCGGGGGTCCGTTATATCGAGGTTTGACTGTATAGCCGTTAGAAAAAGTGGCCCTTTTTATTCC
Source organism: Subanguina moxae (assembly GCA_000981365.1). Classification (NCBI taxonomy): domain Eukaryota; kingdom Metazoa; phylum Nematoda; class Chromadorea; order Rhabditida; family Anguinidae; genus Subanguina; species Subanguina moxae. The sequence goes on from BBSZ01008275.1 coordinate 13,759, forward strand.
CTTCCCCTCCCAATACATCCCTTATTCCCTTTTAAAATAGTCTTATATTCATTCTGTTTAGGCTTAGGCTAAAAACATGTTGTTTGGGGGATGTGATAAGGAGTGACTGGGGCTATACCACTATTGCACCAACTAATCTGGCCAACCGTCTTTGACAGCAATGGCCTGGATTGTGTTTTTCCCTCGGCTTTGGAATGCAAAAACTCAACAGATAAGGAGAAAATTTTGGTGTGTCGGTCATAAAAAGTGTTTGTCATCCAAATGAAGATTTTCCCGTTGAGAAATATTTTTGTCTAGAAAGGAACTTAATTGCATTTTCCTTCGCACAATGCTCGAAAAAGAGCTACATGCACCACACAGCAGGATTTATTTATTTCTTTTGAGAAAAGAGTCTATTTTATGGGCTAGTTTAGTTGCTGAAAATAGCAACGAAACTCTCCTTTACACAACAAAATCAAAAAGCTGG
>BBSZ01008276.1:0-16729 GCA_000981365.1 Subanguina moxae
TACTCTCTACAAAGAGTCTCTGCAAAAACTGCAAAATCTCTGGCAAAAACTCAAATTTTGGTAAAAAAAACGTAAAATTATGACTTTCCCTTCAAGACAAAAAATAAATAAACTATAAAAAATGATTGAAGTGCACCCCCCTTGAAGTGCACCCCCCTGTAGTGCACCCCCCTGCTAGAGGGGGGTGCACTTCAGGGGGGGTGCACTTAGGGGGGTGCACTACAGGGGGGTGCACTTCAAGGGGGGTGCACTTCATATCCTGTCTAAAATTTTTGCTCATCATCAGAAATAATCTTGGTGGATTGATTTTTATCGCCATGGATAAGTTAGGAGTAGCAAATATTGGTCATCATTTGACGAGCCAATCATAATTTATCGACGACACACCAAGAGAGGATCGAACCAAGTAATCTGATTTCCAAAACGTGGAGGTATGCCACTACACTATCCAGACCCCCTTTACACAGAAATATTATATTTTATTATGTCAAAAGTTAAAATGGAAACAAAAAGAATCGTCTTTTTCTTTTAAATGCTAGAAATAACAAAAAAGCTTAAAAGAAAAAAAGCCTTTTCTTTAATTATAAGACTTCTCCCATCTGTTTTTCTGCAAATTTGCATTTTCTTCTTTTACTGACTGAGAATTTTACTGACTTTTCGTTTAACTGTGCCTCTAAATGAAACAATGATTTCTTCTTTGTCACCATCAAAATTAATTTTATCCTCTTTTGCACGGTCTTGGGCTTAATGTGATATTTCTCCTATGAGCTTGTTTGGTGTCTTTGAACCCAAAATGGCCGAAAAATGGGGCAAAACTGGCTCAAAAATACGAATTTGAAAATTCGTCTGGCTCGATTTTGTCCAACCCGACTTTAGTGACCCGTAATTTACCCGCAACCAAAAATAGAGCTTATTCTATTTTTAACTTTGACTCAAAAATTTTTCTTTACATTTTTGTTATCTCATCGGCAAAAACTGGCAAGAGTTATAGGAAAGTTGCCAAGAAGTTCGGTTTAGCTCAATTAACAATCATGGTAATTATCAAAGGAAAAGCACAGATCGTCAATTCATTCGATGACATGTCTTGCTGACAAGCATGGAATACTAAATTCATAGCAGAAAGGGTAAGAATCAAAGCTGTTCTATCTATTCGATTAATTTGTTTTATTAAACACAATAATCTCGACTACATACAAATGAGTACTAGCTGGGTGGATGAGTGGCAAAAACATTTAATATCTTCACAAATTTCTAAACCTCATTTCTACAACAAAACTTAGGCAAACAAACCCGTTTAAAATGTTAACAATAAGTAAGCATTTTAACGTTGATTACTTCCACCTATCCCAACATTTTTATCTTTTTTGGCTTCCGTGAACCGGCGCTCCTGATCACAGATTTGTCTTTCCTCCAAAGAAATTCCGGATAGTTTATTAGTGTCACTGTTTTTGCGCCGAGTCATCAAATTTATAGCTTGTGAAGCAGCTGAGAAAATGTTCCCACTGCTAGAGTTTCTCTGTCCAAAATATGAGCTCGTTAAGGTGGTTGAATTATTGATTTCATTATTGTTGTTGGATTGGCCGGCAAGGTGAGCCTAAAACAAAAATTTGTTAAAGCAAAAAAAAAAGCTCCGGATTTTAGACAACGGGTGAAAAGTGTGCTGTAGTAAACCCATTTATTTTTCAAAATTTTTTATTAAGTGACCAATACATGTAATATGTCATTTTAAAGAGCAGAAAAAATGCTACAAAACCTATCTAACTGACTGTCAACAACTCCATTTCTGCGAATTTCTTTATTCTCTCCGCCGACTTCTGTACAACTTCCAGCGGAATTTGCCTCAAACATAACTTGATGCAAGGTGAGCTGGTGGGAGATGCTTGAAATGCATCCACGATTGCAGCCAACTTTTCGACCGTTATTTCGGCCCAAGCTTTAACCAGAGCGCGCTTTAGTGTATCCAGCGACTTGTGAGATGTAGCGCAGGCTTTGCTCTTCACTATTGACCAGACAGAACAATCCAGCGGGTTGAGATTAGGTGAATTTGGTGGCCAAACATCCTTGTCCCATATGTCTGGAAAGAGCTCTTTACACAGCGAAATTGTTTATTTCCCGTTTTTTCCCCCAAAATAATTGCTGACCTCTTGTCTTTCAACATCTAAAAAAATAAGCAAATTATAAGAACAGTAAAAAAGATTATAGCAGTCTTAATGAGGAAGAATAGAGCTATAAAATAGTATAATGTGAAATAAGATTTCAAGTTTAAAATAGCGTAAATTTAAAGTTACAAAAAAATTCCGGGAACTTTTTACGCACCCTGAATAAAGTAGTTTACCTTAGGGGACCGAGGCAAAAAGCTAAATTTTGGTCGAAATTCTTTATTTGAAAAAAACCCATTTTCTGTTATGAAAATGTGCTAAAGTAACTTTTAAATCATTTTTAACATATAGGAATATAGAGGGGTTGAACACACTTTTGAAAAAAACTATTGGGGGAGTAGTAGATTAGAGTCATTCTTGAATATACTTGTAAAAATGCAGATTTCTTTTGTGACCCACTACTAACCTTATGGTCTTGTTGAGATGGATTTGAGTTGATGGATGGAATAGGCAGCAATGGAGAAGTGGATGTGTTGGAATTGCAGTCTGGTAAGTTTGCGCAGCCGCCCATGTTAGGCAGGAGACTACCTTTAGCTGCTTGCATCAATAATAGGCCAGCGGAGTCTTGAATAACTGGTAGAAGACTGTTGGACTTGTTTCTGTACGTATTTTTGGGGTGTTTGATAATGGCTGATGTAGCCGTGGCTTTGACTTCATGAGCCTGAAAGTAGTTGGTCTTTTTTTGTAATTTTTTAACCCCATAATTTTAAACCTGCAAAACTCTTCTTCTTTTCTTCGGCAGTTTGGAACGAGCCTGTGTATGGGAGTAAAGATTAGAAAAATTGGCTACTATGACAGGCACTGGCAGAGCAATGGTTAGCACACCCATCAAGGCGCACAATGAACCCACTATCATTCCCAGATAGGTTTTTGGCACCTTTAAAACAAAAAATTTTATATCCAAAAATAGTTATAATAAAAATAGTGGTAGAAAAATACATTACTTTGTCACCGTATCCAATTGTGCAGATTGTGATGAGAGCCCTTAAAATGATGTTTTTTTGATAGACACTGTGAACTGTGAACCGCTAAACCTAGCTGTGCAGGGCGTACGCTGAGTCTCAGCTAACCTACGCTAGCCTACCCTAAGCCAAAGGCTTAGTCATATGCTTAATTGTAGTACTTGAGGTCAAAAATACTATTTGTAAGATTTTTTACCTAAGTCCGCCAAAGCAAATACAGGAATTTTCAACTTTCCAAAAACCGATTTTCTGTGACGAGAAAGTGTGGAAAATAGTTTTCTTTATCGTTTTTAGCGTATTATAAATGCTTAGAAGGGTCTAAAACGACAGGGGACCGAACTCAAAAATCAGTACAAATTCTAGGGCAGGGCCGACGTATGTAATATGCAATATATAATGCACTAAATAGTCGACAAGCATAACTTTTTTTGTAAAGCGATCAAAGTATATGGTAACCTTATGAGCAGTATCCTGGAGTAGCCTTATATTATATTGAGGTTCGATTCTACTTAAAAATAATTATGATAAGCAGCATACCACCATAAACCTGATGGAATTGATGTAAACTCATTTTCTTCATTCTGTTCAACCCTTTCTGCGTAAAAGACCAAAGCTTAAATGTTAAAACTTTGAAATATTACTTGTTTCAACAAAAAAGCTTACCCGCAAACACAACAATGGCTAATATCACAAAAAAAACGAGCAGAAGAAGTTCTTGAGCAGATGCCTAAAAATTGGTTCCTTTGCTCAAAATTTAATTAGTTCCCTACTTTAAACGTCTGAATCAACACTTTGAGACCAGAGAAGTGCTTGGTCAGCTTGAAAAGACGTAGAATGCATACAATTGACAAGAAATCAATAGTGTCTGTCTCGCTAGTTACTAAAACCACGACATTGTTTTTATTCTAAGTAGTCTAAATCATTTGTGAAAAGCCATATTTTTCCCTTGTGTCAATTTTATAACTTAAATTTTTCTGCTGTCAAATTTTAAAGGACGTAATTTTTAATTTTGCTCTTTTTTGTACCGTTTTTAATCAATTTTCTCAGTATTATTGCACCAATCAATTTATTGATGAGCAAGCTTTTTTATGTGTGCAACTTCAGTTAATTTTGTTAACAGAAAACTGATAAATTTTTAACAAAAAATACCATTTTGATAAAGCATTTCGTTAGTCAACCAGTCTAGGTAGAAAGAAGATGTAGCTACAAAATCAATGATAGTGATCGGCGATGTCAAAAATTTTCTAAGGCAAGGTGCAAACAAGATTCTTATCAACTAAAAATAGACTTATGATTTAATCAAAGAGTAGACTGGCTTACCAACTCAAAAGTGAAGTAAATATTGCAGATGAGATCTACGTAGAAAAAGGCTGGATGTGGCTCAGAGTACTCTTTGAAGGCAGCTATTGTATTTCTGTGGTCATTGTTGTAGTCTAGGAATTGCTGACAACAAGCTGCGTGGTTCTGCAGATTAGACTCTGCAGAAGTAGAGGTATGCTCATTGTAGTTGCCGTTGGATTGTTTGTCCATATAGGTATGATGATACACTGAAACTAATGATAAAAGTAAAAATATGGATGTCTTGCTTTTTTAAACGTTTTTTTTAAAGTTTACTCGCCTGACAAAGCAGGTATTCTAAAGCTGGGATGAGTCTTCAGTACAAAAGAAATTATATTGGTAATCACAAAAAATACGGAGCAGCAAGAAATTATCTGAAAATTTGCAAAAACTTTTCTTTTTTCTTTTCTAAAACAGACGCATATGCCACAGCAAAAGAAATTAAGGATCAACTAAGTCTAAATAATATCACAGAAAGAACCGTGCAAAACCGTTTGTCTGAAGTAGTTTAATTAATTGTGGAAAATACACACGTACGTTTACTATTTTGGTTGTTTCATAGGCCGGGTTACAGGGTCGCATCAAACCAAAATAGCCTTTCATCTCTGAGAAAAATTTTCATCATCGTCTTGCCTTTGCTAAGCAGCACATGCACTGCACCGTTGAAGAATAGAAGGAACATTCTTTACGGATGAAACAAAAGTCAACAAAATTTGCATCGATCCATCAATCAACGCTGCAATCGCAGGTACACCAAAGGGACGGTCAAATTTGGCGGTGGAAATATTATACTTTGGTCGGAATTTTCGTGGCATGGTTTAGCTTCTCTTTACCTCTGCAAAGGCAGAATGAGCTCGATTTCCGTTAATTTACGTTAGTTTCAAGTTTTCCAAAATGTCGGCGCTGGCTTCAAAAATATTTTAGAGCTCCGGTGCTGGCGCAAACACTTCTTTACTATCATTGACCACAGGAAGTATTAGCGAACAAAAAACGAGCAGTCAAAAGTCCATATATTAAAATCTATCATCTTTTTAATTTTCGGCTGAAATTTTTTTCCACTTGCTGAACAAAGGTCTAGTCCTAGAGTAGGGTGTCTATTTCAGAGGTGTCATTTATTTCATTATATAAGAGAGTAATCTCTATATAGTCAACCATCGAAGACTTAGCATCCCTAGCCGGACCCGAAGTATCAAGATACCGATTGCCATTTCTTGATAAAAGCGCTTCTCGGGACCGGCCGCAGAGTTCCCAGTTATCGAAGGTTAAACGTATTGAGGACTGACTCTAGTAATTATAGCCTAATCAACTGACCATTATTGAAAATAATAGCGCCATAGATAACCCCTTTTTTAATTCACTTAAATTTAAGAACTGAAAATACCCTGGCATATTTAGAAGACCATGGTTCATCGAATAATGCCCAGACTTTGGGTTTTAACCTTTGCCATGTACCTAGAAGTTTTTAAAACCACAAAAATGTATTATTGTACAAATAATTACTTAATGTTCCTGAATAAAAGTCTTCCTCCCAACCAAACTTCTTGGCTATTTCTTCTTGGGTTGCAGGTTCAGAGTCCATGTTTAGGCCTTCAATAACTGCCAGTGTTTCTTGAGTATCTCGATGGGTGACTATATAATACATTAAATGATAGAGAAAAGAAAAAAATATATATAAATAGATTTATCACCATAAGTCATCCAGCAACAAGGTTCTACCTACAAGATTTAGTTTGGTTTATTTATTAAAAGCTCCAAAGATATCAACCTGATTAGAGTCTAGGCCCCAAAATTCAAGTTCATCCTCAAATAAAGGCCCACAAACGTCAACAGGATAGTGCAGTTTACCTAAACAATTTTGCGCATATTATTGGCACATTAATTTAAAAAATGGACCACATTCTTAAATAAAGCCCGTATTTATTCAAATAGAAGGTCATTCTTTATCTTTATGACTTTTATCAAAGAGGCACCTACTGATTTATAATAGTAAACTAAAGCAAGTAAAAAATATTTTTGTAAAAAATTTGCTGTTAATAATATTCAATATCTAATTAGCAAGAGTTTACTTATGCCTTGGGGAACTAGATTTTTTTTTGCTCCAACACGAGGCATGCCTTGGAGTAGTAAGGCCAACAAAGATTTACTTTAATACAGGGTTCCCATCGAAAAATTAAAAAAATAAATAGATTTTTGTAAAAAATGAGATTTTCGACCATAATGAGCAGATTATCTATAACCACAGAATTTCACAACACTACACATTTGTAACCGATTTATTACCAACAAAAACAATAATATCTTACGGAATCTTTAATTGTGAAACAAAACAAAGTAAAACGGCCTAAACATATTTCTCCGGTTCTCTGATTTTCTCTAAAGGGGCATGGTAACCTATGGAGAAAAGATTTTTTCAAAAAAAAAGCGCGAACCAGCTAATTCTCGTTTGAATAACCTTTTTTCGCGCTTCTCCGCTTTTGTGTGCGTATGCGGTACGAAAATTTTCTCTCTCTATTTTTTTGTCAGCTGAGCATTTTCGTCAAATGTTTCAGTCAAACGCCGTGGATGAATCAGCCGCGAAACTTACATGACATTAGATAAGTTCCTATATTTTGATTTGCGTTCCCCTCTTTGTGTCTTCCTGGAGTGATTCACCACTTTTTTGAGACTAGTTCCATGATTGCAAACAAGGGAAAGCCGCAGGTGTGTGGACACGCTTCATCCCATGATTTCGTTGGATCCCCTCTACAAAACGGAGAAGATATTTTCTGGATCGAAAACCCAATTTTGAACTCCCCTCGAGACAACAAAAAATTCAAACTGTGTAACATTTTTAAATTTCTCTTTTTTAGTACCCGACTTTGATACGTACTTATTTTTTTTTTTGGGTTTAGAAACCATTGCGGGCGCATAATGTAGTAGTACCACGCCTTATATAGCTAGATATGTCAGAACTAACCTGTTCTGTAGTAGTTCAAAATCATGGCAAATACACCGGGATGCTGCAATAAAATCATATGAAAATATGTTTGTAAGCAGAAAGAAAAAAAAACCCTGTCAAAAAAGTACTCATTTAGCATAGAATCGTAGTTGGCAAGGTTAGGTGTTAATCTAAACTATTTCCTATCATACAGTATCATACAGTACCAACAAAAAAGTGCGTATAATTCAGTGCTCCCAGATTTTTTTTGAAAAGAGAAAAAACGTGGCTCTAATGATGTGTACTTTGCATAATAATTTATTTTCAACCTGGAAAGACGAGTAGCAGGAATCTTTTTCAAGACATGAGCATAGGTTTCGTGACGGATGCCACCAACATTTAGAATTACTCGGTGTTCAGAGTCCATCCACGACTAAATTGTTTAAGTTTAGGTAATTAAATTGATAATGGGCATACAATGTAAAAAGTTTAGCAGCTATTAAATTTTTATTTCATTTTTACTTACCCGAAAGATGGATGCAAGTAAGTTAATTGCTGTTTTCAAAAGTCAGCATTCCAAATTTTGGTCATATTCTAAGCCAGCATTTTTTTTGCTCAATTCTGCTCCTAGATTTTTATTTCTGAGGACGTTTTGACTACTGCAAACCCTCCGAATAAAACAATTCTTTTAATAATGAATATTTTTATTCAAAAATGTCAAAAAATATAAAGAAACCTCTGGGTTACAGGAAATAACCTCTTTTTGACAAAATCGAACCGGGTTTCATGAACAAATACAAGCTTTTTGAAAGTTTTTTCCTAAACCATCATGAGGGGGCCACGGTTTTGGGTCAAAAAATTTGGCGCTAATTTTAATTTTTAACGGAAAAACGGTTGTATTTGGAGGGGAAGGAAATAATAAGAAGTCCACTTTTTTGAGAAGATTATTTTCCCGTTTCCGCTAGTGGACCAGGGCAAAAATAGCCTCTGGATACATTTATTTCTCAAGATTATTGCTCGGATTTATCTCGCAGATAAGATGAATCTTTTTTGCGCCTTTAATAAGGGTCAAAAAGCTGCCGGGAAGAAAAGGAGAGGTATTTATACCAGAAAGAGCAGCTCAGTACTAGTATGGTAAATTAAAAAAATGGCAATTTTGACCTTCAAGACACCCCCCACATCGGTAGACTATTCAACTTTGAGGAGAACCAACTTCGGGCCTTGTTGGAGGAGGATGGGCGTCAAACCCACGGGAATTGGGCGAGAAGATGGGCTCTACTCATCAGACCATCTTCAACCATCTCAAATCCATGGGATTCACTCAAAAATTGGGAGCTTGGGTGGCAGAAAAGACTTCTGCAGAGAAGACCCGACAAAGGAGACCAACTCATCCTGCTCCACGACGACCCCATTTTGCAAAACTCGTTTTATCGTTTTGGGAGACTTTATTCAACACAGCTACAATTACAACACAACAATATTCAAATCATCCTTCTTTGCGATTCAACTTTCCCTTCTGCATTAAAAACTGTACTAGCTTTTGAGCCCTGATAAGCCTTCATCGATCAAGAAGTTGTGAAGCGCGCAGCAGGCGTTGATAATTGAGTCGGCCACTGTCACTGGTCTCGATTTGCTTCAGCAGGACACGCCGGATTACACTCATGATCCCAAATGTGTTCTCGATAACTCGGCGACCTCGGCAAATCCTGCCAATTGTTATATGTAGATGGTCCATATATTGCACTTCCATGTTTACCTGTAGTTGTAGATACGCTGCTCATTCGTCAATTCCATCCCCGGCAGAGGTTTCATAAAATTGGTCATCAGTGTAAAGGCTGCACCTCTATTTGAGAATTGAGCAAAAAAGCAGGCAACGGAAGGCCCAGAGATCCATCCATCAGCGCTTTGTTTATATTGCACCCAACTATAGAGCAATGACAATTGTTTTCTAGATTGAAAACACGCCTCAATACCTATCATAAATTCCATCATCGCTTTCATGGTCAAAGCACCGAATGTCAGCTGGAAATTCAACATTGAAAAGCAGCAGTGAGAAGCAATAGCAGAGAAAAGAACAAAAAGACAGAAAGCAACCGAGAGAATTATATACCTACATGCAAATCAAAATTGATAGACAACAATACCACAAAAAATGCAAAAAAATGTTCAAAAATTTTTGGTGAAAATTCAAAATCGCCACACTATTTTCAAATATTTTTGAAAGCCAGCGACTGGCGATTGGCTGTAACGATTAGCTGCAGCGACTTGTATTGTACGCAGACATTAGCTGTGGCGACTGGCGAGCGGCGACGGAGAGTGGCGATTGGCTGTGGCGACTCATTGTACGCACCAAATTGCTACAGCCAATCAACAGTCGCCGTCGCCTCATTGTAAGCGAAGCTTTACGCCAAATAGAAAAAATTTAACATTTTTACTGTTTAATTTGTTTTTAATAGTTAATAATAGTTAATAACAATTATATTAATTTAAAATTAACTGAACACCAACAAAATACAAAAACAATAAACACAAATTTTGATTGAAAATTTAGAAAGAAAAAGACAAGAAAAAAACACGCTAGTCTTTTTTCTCATGAAATATTTTATTTGCCAAAACGGAAATCAAAAAAAAAACTAGCTTCTTCTATGTATTTTTCCACTGGAAAATATTTTAAAATGCAAAGAAAAAGCAAAGTAGTAAAAAAGACTTGTAAATCTTTTATTTTTTACACAAAAAATTGTAATAGAACGGAAATACTTTGAAAAGAAAATGAGTGGGTTTTTTTAAGTTAAATTTCTAAAAAATTTAAAGGGCATGGTCAATGCCACCTAAAAAGAAAATTTTCAATTGGTTTTGTGCAAGCTTAAAGAAGAAAATGCTAAATAAATTAGCCTAATTACTTTAAATATCTTTATTTAGATCATCTCTTATATGTATGAAAATACTATGAATAAAATACCATGAAATACTGGTTCTAAACAAAGATTCCACCTAAGTGGGAAACATTGTAGATGAAAGTAGATTCCGTGTTTCTGTTACACACCGAGTGACCAACTTACATCCATCATAATAGTTTTAACACTTTTTGTTCAAAAAAGTTATATGTTTAAAATTTGAAACCAGAGTATGCGCAAGACGTAGGAGCTAAGCCAAAGACTAATCCTTATTTATATACTTACATTCAAAATTTTTTCACGATATAAAATTTCGTCGCTTGAATCCTTCGAGCACAGCAAGCTGCAACAAAATGTAACACACTTTTGATAGCCTTTTTCAAGATCTTTTAAATATATATGAAAGCTAGTATATCCACTTTTGCTGGCAAGCCTTTTGAATAAACAATTCCGGTTGATGATTGGAAAAATGGTGATCCAGATCTAGATGAGTGTATCTTCATATTCATATAAGTTCATACATTCAAAGTCAAAACTGAAACTAAAAGCCAAAGTCAAAACAACTCTACTCATAGCTTCTCTAAACATGAGCCAAACTGAAGCAGAGATATTTTAACAACGTTAAAGAGTCAAATTTTAAATAAAATTTTGTAATAGAAACATAATCAATAACGTTTTTAAAGTGTTTAGAGTGAGTTGAAGCAAGTGAAAAAAGTTTAATTTAGGTGCAAGAAGCACTAATACGCCATATTTGTAAGAAGACACATACAGGAGGGGTCACCAAGGTTTAATTATCAAATGATAATAAATGAAGTCTCCAATGATAAATTTAATAAAATTTGTTGACGTTTTAAATTAGTGAATGTAAAAATAGACTGAAAAGAAAATAGCTTTCAATTGAGAAAACTATTTTAATGGATTTGCCTTTTAACAATTCGTTTGTAACATAAATCTTGCTTTAAACGAAAGCAAAAAAAGAATTTGGAGTGAAAATTTGTTTACATTTTACCCAAAGCCTAAAAAGAGCACTTTTTTCAGACAATTCAAAACAATCTTTGGTGCTAAAAAGACTTGTGAACAAATTAAATATATATGAATATTAGTTAGAATGAATAGCATTTAAAGATTAACCGATGACCCACCAAATCATCCACATGAAAAGAACAATCACCTCAAAAATGTCAATGAAATGAGACACTAGATGATTGGTGTAAAGGCAAAACTAGTTCAATAATTAAACTTTTCCGTCTATTTTTAGATTTAAATGTCTATTTTGAAATATTGATGAAAAAATGGCCTGCATGCAATCGCGAAGTAATAGGAGTAAACAAAGCACAAGGAAAACACAATTTTTTAAAACTAGTCTTTCCATATTTTGTCGACAAGAGTGAGAAGGCATAAATTTTGGAATGTTTTTTACAAAGGAAATATAGTAAAGACATTATGAATAATTTAAGCCGCTTCTTCACTTACTTGGGATGTGCACTATTGAAAAAAGGGAGGATTGGCTCACCAAAGAGTAAAGAACTTATTACCTTTCAAAGCGACACATTGTTGGAGAAAATTGCTTCATTCGCAGAAATATTTGTTACATGAAATGGATTTCTTTGTTATAAAAAGAGCTCAAATTTTAAATAAAATAATAATAGCAGCATAATCAATAACATTTTTAGAGTGTTTGAAACAACAATTTCTTTTTTTACCATTTACCATGTCCTGTTTAAATTACGCTGCTTAGAAATTAAAAATTATGAAGTTGCTTATACAGGGTTGCCAATTGTACTGATTAATAAGATTTGTAATTATTTCGGGAAACCCAAATCTTACGAAAGTTGAGTCTACTTATTAATCAAAAATGTTCTTATTTCTTTTTGTGCACTTATTTTTTAAATTTGCGCAAAAATTGTGAGAAAATACTTCAAATTTTGACAATTTTCGCCTGCGGCACTCTTTCAAACTTCATTTCGAGCCGGTCAGCGCCGACTGCAATCGATGACAAGAATACTGCTGCCTCAGGTGCTTGAAAGCCCAAGGCTTTCCTCGTCCCGATCCACAACCAAGCATTTGCCAAGCATTATGTAACTTCCTAAAACAACGACTCACATCCGCATTTCGACCAACTCATGAGCACCGTCCTCTCCATTCAATTGACCACTACGTTCGTGGAGCAAGTCTTCTCTTTGCGCAAAGCGCACTGAACAGACGTAAGGAATCTGCTCTAGGTGGAAACAGGTCAAAGCTCTTCTCCAAGAGCGGGTGAATTATGATATCGACAGCGCCGGCGTCTACCAGCTGCTCATTAAGGATGACGAACTCCATCGGAAAACTCAGGGAGCAGCGAAATGGGAGTGAAATGTTCGTTCATTTGCAACTGTCTTGATTTTTGGAGAAATAATTTGTTTGGAATTGGTTTGAAAGCAATTACAGCGTATTTTTAAAAATATACTTATTTTTGAAAATTTTCATTATCATCCCTGTGCTTATTGTATCGTCTGCTGATTGCAAAAAAACTTTTTTTTTTCGTTTTGGTCTCAATATAAAAAATAATAACAGAATTTCAAAACCATTAAAACACCTTCGAAGGTTTTCTTTAAGAATTTTTGTTTATTTTTCTTTTTAGATTTAATTTACGCCTCATAAACGATCAAAATGCGTTAAGCAGTTTAATGAAAGATTGTCTCCAGCTTTCAGGTGTTATATTGGCATAAAATAGGTACAAATGCCTCTAGCCAGGTGAATGCCAAATAATAATAAAAACAAGAAAGTGAAGAGTAAACACTGCGCCAATCAAATCGCTAGTATTGCGAAACTATGAAAAAAGATCGAGCAAAGTCTTTGCAGAACTTCTTCAGGGCATGATCGACAGAGCTATTGTCGCCTATGAACACCGTTTGGAGACTAACCATGAAAGACTCTGTAATTCAAAAAGACAAGAAATTGAGATATAGACGTGCATATTAGAACAACAGTGTATTAGAACAAATACTGTATGTAAAATTTCCAAGGTCGCGTTTTTTACAATTTTTTACAAAAAGAGTGGGAGTCTACTGTAATCTCAAGATCACTTTTAAAAATCCGTAACCGCTTTTTGTTGGACTGAAATATCTGTGAGGTGTTCATGTACACTTTAGTTTTTTAACCTTCACAATATAACGATTTGTTAAAACCTCCTCTATACTTCGGCGAAACGCATTTCAAGTGGTTTAAAAGCAACAATTTCTATTGTGATTTTTACACATCTTGTATTCAAAATGATCAGCAGAATCTTGCAAATATTTTGGTAAGATGAGCTCTTAAAGATACGTTTAAAAGGTTTGCAATTTACGTCATTCTACGTTTGTTTCGTGACTTTTCCAAGCCAAACTTACGAAACGAATGTAAAATGGCCTAAATTCCAAACTTTTAAAAGCTATCTTCTTACCAAAGTGTTTGCCAGATTCTGCTAATCACTTTGAGCACAATATGTTTAAAAACCACAATAAAAATTGTTGTTTTTAGACCAATCGAAATGTGTTTCGTCGAAGTATAGAGGAGGCTTAAAAAAACTATTGACTAAAAATTATTTTATTCAAAATTTATTTTAACCATACTTAAGAAGTATACTTATTGAAGGCACGGGAAATGTTGCAAATTTAAATGTGCGAGGAACAATTTCTCTGTCAAATAAAAGAAGTTTCTTACGCGCATTCCAATCTAGCTGACTTGCATTCTCTTCAATAAGTATGGTCTTTTAATGTTTTCATAAAAATAATTGTAACACAAACCAATCTTCTAGCTGAGGAACAAGAACTTCCAAGTTTGTTGTGATCTGTGCTGTTAGTAGTACCTAATGTGTTGTAGTCATACTGTCTTGCTGATGAGCTTTTCATAATTTTTGGCATTTTTATAGAGTTTTTGAATGACTGGGACTGTCCAAGCAGAGGTTGATTTTCTGTAGCTGGATTGTGAGCTGTGTGTGGACTAAGTGATTTCTCCTTGTTCGCTTGCATGACCAAGTCCATTTTCATAGACGCATGATTTGACAACAGAATTTCGTTTATTAGTCTTGGTTTGGTTTTTAAAGTCTAAATAAAATACAGTAGCATTTGGATTATTTTTTGACGCCAGTCCTGGTCTCTTAAAGCTCCAAGAGACCTCTTTTGCATAAAAATAATTTGGGAGAGTGGTAGCTGCCTTAAGTGCCCATAGGTTTTTTTGTTCTTGTTCCCTACAATACCTTAAATTTTGCTGTTTTTTGTTATAACATAAAATTAAGTAAAATGGTGCTTGGCAAAGCTGCTTTTCCACCTACCAAATATTTTTTTCACAAAAATTGCACACAGAATATGTTTTAGAAAATAGATCAACGTAATTAGCCGAAAATCTTATTTTTGTCACTATTGTATTATACCCGCTCTCCCATCGTTTATACCCCTAAACCTCCCCCCCCCCCAAGTACTTGGGTTCCCTGGGTACATTGATCATATAAGCTGTTTTTTGACCATTTTTAAAGAGATTAAGGGCTGTATAGCTTGGGGCTTGGGGAGGTATGTTAATTGGGGGGAGGGGGGTTTCTCCAGTAGAGTCCGAAGAAAGAAAAAAAAGTATTAGTTGGGCGATAGAAAGAAATATCGCTTGCAAGATAGAATCCCCCCTAGGCGGAGGTCACAGTAAATAACTTCGGCTCTACTGTATAATAGCCCCCCCTTCTCCCTTCAAAAAATATAATTACCACTAAATACGTGTACCAACTATCCCCAACCATTTTTAGTGCCCTAAAAACGGTAAAGCGAGTCGTTTTGGGCCGGTCATTTGCGGTTAAGAAAGTTTTTTCTGCAACCCATTTGTGCTATTTTTTAACCTTTTTTGCCCTTTTACCATGTTTTTCTCACGGGACTATGGCAAGAAAGGCCTAAAATGCATTTATTTCTCAAGAATTTTGCTCGGATTCATCCCACAGGTAAGTCTGTGCGCGCATCTATAACTCTCTTTTTTTTGGAGGAGGGGGTATATTATTTTTTTTAGGGGAAGGGGGGCATAATACAGTAGTACCAGCGATATAATTTGTAATGACAAACTAAAAAAAGAATTGGCGTTTGCAAGAGAGCAAAAAGGTATCAAATTCTCTACCGAAAAAATTTGTTTACTTTTTGTCCAACCCAAACAACAAGCTTAGAGGAAAAACTCCACAATAACAGGAATTTCCACGTCTTGATGACTTAGGATTCATTTATACTCCCGCCGTCAAAATTCATTAAAAACATATTCCTTTCCGAGTCACATGTTGAGTTAGCCAAAAAGAAGACAGCGCAGAATTAGTAGGATATAATATATAAAGAAAAAATTTTTATTTCAGTAGCTTTCAAAAAGATGAAAACAAAATTTCTATGTTACATTTCAATGCTAGAAACAAAAATACTTAGCCCAAACTAATTTTGCGTCTTTTTCAGTTTTTAAGGTGAAAAAGTATTAATTTGTAAATTTTTAGAGATAGATTCAGCAAGAAAAATACGAGAAAACTCAATAAAAAGATCATTTTAGAAGAATTTAAAAAACTATCAAAAATTGACCGTATACCCACGATGACTGGTCAATAACACTTCAATTATTATTGACAGAAATTTATTTAGCAAACTTTGAAATTATGCTGACTTGACAAGAGAAATTGATACATTTTATTGAATTCAATTCTTCTTGTTAGAACAGAATAAATAAGTCATAATGATATTTAATAAGCTTATGTAAAACAAATGGTCGAAAATTGGTGTCAAAGAGCAGTAAAGAGAGTCATTACAAAGACCATTTGCCTAGCTGCTTTTCTTTTTAGAACTAGTTAT
Source organism: Subanguina moxae (assembly GCA_000981365.1). Taxonomy (NCBI): domain Eukaryota; kingdom Metazoa; phylum Nematoda; class Chromadorea; order Rhabditida; family Anguinidae; genus Subanguina; species Subanguina moxae. The sequence goes on from BBSZ01008276.1 coordinate 16,087, forward strand.
AGTGCTATTTGGAGTCTAAATGGTTGTTAGGTGTGTGCTTTCAATATTGCTCTTGGATTTTTATGTGTCTTTTTAGTATATTTTTAATACTTCCCAGCTTTTTACACTAGCCTTTAAACGAAGAAAAAAACAGTAGGCAAACAATAGACTGTGCTTTTATTTGTTTCAATTTTTTGCTTTGGAAAATTGCTTAAATAATTGCAATGGCCTACTTAGCACAGCTGGACAACTTTTTGGTTAACTTAGTCTTTAACGAATGTGTAAAAATACTATTTTATTAGACTTTGTTTGCCTTAGAAAACAGAAATTGGCCCTATATTGGCAAGAAATATGCATTTAATCGAGTGGTCGAAAAAAAGTGGTGCTTGGCAAGGCTGCTTTTCCACCTACCAAATATTTTTTTCACAAAAATTGTACACAGAATATGTTTTAGAAAATAGATCAACGTAGTTAGCCGAAAATCTTATTTTTAGCACTACTGTATTACCGTATTTTCTTTAGTAAGGCCCCATGGGGTCTTATTTTTCAACTCTTTTCGGGACATGGGGCTTTATTAGATATGAGGACTTATTACAGAGTGGGGTCTTATTAGAGAAAATACGGTATACCCTCTCCCCCCAATCCTTTATACCCCCCCCCCCCC
>BBSZ01008276.1:16749-27529 GCA_000981365.1 Subanguina moxae
CATTAGCCATATAAGAACCATTTTTTTTGACCATTTTTAAAGAGATGAAGGGCTGTATTTTTTTGAGGGTGGGGGAGGTATATTAATTTGGGGGAGGTGATTGTTTATAATCAATTAGAGAGCCAATCAGACAATCTCTTCTTTGTTCCCTGGTTGACCTTTTCCCATCTATTATCTTATATTTTTTGACTGCCTCTTTCTCTAGCCTGCACTCAATCCTATAAGCGTATGGAGAAGGTAAAAATAGATAAAGAAAAGATTTCACTCTCTACTCGTATTACCTATTAAACACAGGGCCTTTTTTGAAGACCCGATGTAAAATTTTTGGTAGCCCCACTTGTGTAGTGGGGCTTTATTAAAAGATACAGACTGGTGCGTTTTTATTAAGCTGTTTTATGCTAATAGGACGTGTTTAGCACAGAGGTATCGGTCATTTGTGCTAGATGAGTGCAGGAAATTAGAATAATAGCCCTTTCAAGTAAAAATAAAGCAGTAAAAGTTTAAGCCTTATCAAAAGGCTTTGCACTTGGTTTAATTTGCAACTACGGGAGCCAACGTCAAGTCTAACTAGACTACTGCCGTCATTTGAATGCCAAAAGTGTTATGCCATGCTAAAAACCATATCTCAGCACCTTGAAATCTAATAAATAATATGTGATAAGTGTTTTGTAGCTCTTGTGTTACAGTTTCAAGTTTTTTTTACAAAGCTTATTAGCAACTAGCTTTTTAGACCAGTAAAAATTATTGAAACGTAAGTGAATTTCTGACAACGACCAAATAGCTCTTTGGAAGTAAATTGTGAGCATTCAAAGAATAATAAATCGAGTTTTATATACCATTAGAAAGTCTGCAGAACAGCTGTATTACATCTGAATTATATATGGAATTTTTTCGATCAACAAGTATTCTTGTTAAAATTGGTCCAATATTTTGTGCTCAGCTTTTTGTTCATCCGTTACGACTGTTATTAATCGCCTCCGTCGGCTTCAAAAGCCTGTCTTAATTGCTCATTTTTCTGGCATTCCTAAAAACACTATTTGATCATCATTTTATGATATTTTTTTGTATTAAAGCACCATTTGAAATTCCAACACTGTTTTCATGTAAAGTCTCTGCCTATCAACTAGCAACTGAAGGTTGTCAGACAAAGCATTTCTTTGCTCCTGCAGGCCATTTTTTCGGCACAATATCTAAAATGTTAGGGCAATAGTAATTTAAAAAGAAATTAGAAATACCTTGTCCAAACTTTCCTCTACACTTCTGCAAATTTTCTGCAGATTTTCTACAAATGAATCCTTGTAGCTTTCTTTCAATGCTCTAAATACAATTTCTATTACTGCTGGTTGTCCAAAAAGTTTTTATGAAACTTTGAGTAAAATCTTAATAACAAAATTTATTTGATAAATTTATTGCAAAGAAGTGAGTTTGTAGCCTTTTTCTTGTTATTTCAAACGGTATATTAGGGTTGAATTGATCATTTTTGAATGGTCAGTAGTTTATTCTGAGTTTATTTTGAAAAATTAACAGACATTTTCATGATTTTAACTTAACGAAAAACGAGTGATAATTAACGGGTAATAGAAACAACAAAAAATATTAGTTTTATTTTTTAGCGCAGAGAAAGAGCTTCAAAACCTACTTTAAATTTTTTTTTTGATTTTTAACAAAAAAAAAAAGGCAATTTTAACAGAAATCTTAAAATGAGAACAAAAAAATTCTTACAAGTCTTTGGAGTCGTCAATACTATTCAACAAAACAATCTCTCTTTTTATAAAATTTCGCACATCCAACAAGGTGTTGTACAAAGTGTATTGCCGTTTTGTTTCTCTGTGCTTGCTTGACACTAAAGTTTTTATACAAATTTAAAAAATTGCACCTTGAAATTTGTGACTTACTTTGATTGTAGAGTTCTACAAATCTTCGTTGATATTGGTTCAATTCGATTTGGGACGGCCTACTCTCAGCTTGTCGTTCTAATTGGAAGATTTGCTTGTTTAAATCTGACATTTCAACCATCAATTCGTTTATTTTATTGGTCACCTCAAGCATGGCTTGCTCGTTTTTAGTCTCCATGTCTGGATGCCCTGTCTTAATTGTTAAAATTAGTGTGGAGTGTTGACATATTTATTAAGCTGTTCTATAGGCTTGTCAAGCGAAACAAATATTCTGTAATTCAATTCTAAAAACTAGAAACCCGAGAGCCCAAAAAATTTAATTTCAACTTTTTGAAGTTTTTTTGATCGTTAAAGATCGAAAAAAGATTGATAAATTGAAGTCTTTTTGCCGGGTAATATTTGAGAAAAATGGTTAGCCCCCAGAGGTGACGGGTTATCGAAGTTTGACTGTAGTAGTCATTTGAACTTAATATTGCCCAATCCATGTTTCTCTGATTTCTCTCAATTATCACTTCTATTGACAAATTTAAAAGCTTTTAACCTGGACTTCTACATTGAGCAGCGTGGACCAGCTTCAACATAGAACAAATAAAAGCATAAATTATCACCAAATAACCTTTATTCGCAAAACTAAAAACAGTGAATACCACTAAGAAAAAATTAGCGGACATTTTTCTCAAGTATTAGCAGCCAGAAAGGAGTAATTAGCGGCCAGAAAAAAGCACCTTTCTAAAAGTTTTGTTATTAAAAATAAGATTTTTTCATTTTAAGAAAAAATTTCAAAACCATCTCAAGCTGACAGTATACCCACTGACTAGCATGAGCATACCCTTTTCAAGAGTTTTTAAGAATTGGGGAGCGATGGGATGAGAAATATTTATATATGGATATTTTTGTTGAGTCAGTTGGTTGTATGACAAATTCTACACTCGTGTTGCAATCTCAAAAACCAAAACATTACCTGTTCTTGACCATTTTCCGACCTATCACCCTGTTCTTTTAGTCGATTTATTTGTTCGTCAAGGTGTTCAATATGATGCCTACACTCTTTTTTATAAGTTGATTCATTGGATTTGATTTCATCTCGCTCGGATAATAATTCTTTAAGTGTTTCAAGCAGCCTAAATATTTTGGTTTCTTTTTAGAAAAGGCGAAAATTAAACATAAATACTTGCTTTGGATCAGCATTTTCTGTAACTTCATTGAAATGAGTGACATGGAGTTCAAGAGTATGAACCTTTGCTTCTAGTAATGAGTTCTTTTCTTGCTGTTCTTCCAACTCTTTAATCAATTGTCGCTCTTCTTGTACTAACTAAGTAAAAGAATATTATGTTTAAATTAACGATAATTAATTAGTCATGTTAGTTTATCCGCAGTTAAGTTTAATTAGTTAACCATGTAGATTTAGCTATCTCCAGTAACCTCTACCCATGGTAATTATATCCAATTTAGGTTTGAAAACAAGTGATTATAATTAGCATGCTCTTGATTTATGTTTAATCTTAGAAACATGGTATGCATCGATAAAATTAGTTTTTGAAGTCCGCAAAAAAGAGCGCATTCCTCAAGGCACTGAACAGCAAATTACGGGCTCCAAAACACTGTGTGAGCAACTTTACAAAAAATTTTCAAGTTTCTCTTGGATCAACGATAACGAATCTCCAGCAAAAGCCCGTTCCATTGAAGGCTTTTTGTTAATTTTGAAAGTAAGAGTCTGGCTAATGGTTGGAAAGCCGAAAAGATCCACTAGCTCACCAATCGTATCAAGTTATGCTTGAGGCAAATGCCGCTGGACGTTGTACAGCAGTTGGCGGAGAGCACAAAGAAAAGGATTGATCCCATTCGCAGAAATGGAGTTATTGAGAACCAGTAAGACATAGGTTCTGTAGTATTTTTCCTGCTCTTTACAATGACATATTACATGTATTGGTCACTTAATATAAAAATGTGAAAAATAAATGCGTTTACTACAGTCCAGATTTCCCCGTGCCACCGTTAGTTTTGTTAACTGCGACCTATCGCATAAAATAACTCTGGTGTGCGTACATGTTTTGTGCATTCAGAATCAGTTTCGGGTGATTTGTGTCTCAGGTTACTCTCGAGTCAAAAAAGTTGACTTGCAAAACACTAGTGTAATTTTGTCTTGCGAGTCATGTTACGCGGAGTCTGAGTGGGCCTATAGAGTTTTGTTTTTGCATGGGACTAGCTTTAGGTGAACGTTATATCGAGTGTAATTTTGCCTAAATGAAGGTCAAACCAAGCAAATTTTTTAAATTTTAACGTTGTAGTAATATTGTTCCTTACCACGCTTAATTTTTCCTGCAGCTGTTCTATGTTTAGCGCGTTAGATGTAGTTAAACTTCGATCCTAAACAAAAAATGTTATTTTGGAAAATCTTAAATTTTTCAATATTTATGCCAAACATTTGGTTCAAAAGAAATCACAACGCAAGTAAACTAACAAGAAAACCTTTCGAACTGAACTATTCAATTCACATGCTCTTTTTGGTCTATATTGTAGAACAAAGTTGATTTACTATATGGAACTACAATATTTTTTCCCCATAGCCTCAAAAATGTGAATATGGGGCTTTATAGCCCCTATGGAAAAAAAGGCCTAAAATGCATTTATTTCTCAAAAATCTTGCTCGGATTCATCTCAGAGGTAAGTCTGTGCGAGTATTTCTAACTCTCAAGCCCCCTTACAGGGGCGAGGAAGCTTGGAGTTGAGATGCGCACACAAGCATACTACATGCTATAGACGATGCGGGAGGCCGTATAATACAGTAATACCAAAGATTTTTTTTCAATAACAATAAGGAGATTAAGGCAAGTTTTTGCCATTTTTCAACTTTTTTGAGCCCTCATATTCACATTTTTGAGGCTATGGGGAAAAAATATTGTAATTCCATATAGTAAATCGACTTTGCTCTACAATATAGACCAAAAAGAACATGTGAATTAAATAGTTCAGTTCGAAAGGTTTCCTTGTAAGAGAGCAATAAGACATTGCTAAAAAGTTAAATTTTTGCCCTGGGAGACTAGAGTAAGTTCCAAAATAATAACCGTAGAAACTGAAGCAAGAGTTCTTAAATCTGGAGTACCAGCATTCTGAGTAATCAATGTTGTGGTGTAGTCTCCATTTCTACACACAATTAGTTCGTCATCTTTTTCTTTTGTTAATTGATCAAGAGCTAAAGAAGACGGTTTATTTGCTTGAGACTCGTTTGAATTCGTAATGTTTGTTGAGTTCAGCTGGTCAGCATTGATACCAGAAGCGGATGCTACTCCACTCGGTTTCATCCGCATTACACGGCGGTAGACCTTTTTGGACTTTGCCATTGGTCGAACTCCGGCAGTCTAAAATAGAATTGAATTTGAAAAAAGTAAAATAAACAAAACTTTATCGCTAACATCGTTCTCGACTTTCCAGTTCTGCTGTTCAAATTGATAGACCGAGAAGTTTTGCTGCAAATCACCCATTTTGTGCTTTACTTCTGTGGCTTCCTTGACCAACCACTGAAACTAAGTGTTATTTAGAAAATTATTTTGTTTGTAACTGTATTTAAAATTTTTACGACTTTTGTCTAACTGTTGTGTCATTTTATATGTGCTATTTTTTGTAATTAAAGAAAATGACTGAAATTTTAAATTAGAATGCTCTAATTAGTACAAGAAAAAGGTTTTGCGGAGCTAAAAGTAAGAAAAAAAATTCATACCAAGTGGACATCCACTTGATTTGGTTGGTGGATGGCTGAATATTGATAAACACTTATACTTGCACAGGTTCCTTTCAAGGAAAACCGAAACACCAGTAAAGCTTGGCATTATAATGTAAAAAATCCAATTTTACAACCAATCATGTATCACTTTGGGAAATAACCATGATCCCCTTTGGATAATCTACCCCTTGAAAACCATATCTGATGCAGAAATAAGTATATCTGATGCAAAAAAGTATATGTGATGCAAGGAAAAGTACCATGCATGTCAAAAGTCTGATTACTTATTATTTTATCTTATCATTTAAAAACATAGAATTTTTAATTTTAAACTAACTTGTATAACAGGAAAAATATGAATACAGTCCAGTCCTTGGATCTGATGAGGCTCTATAGTATATGGGCATTTGACTTTAGGCAACACCTCTACTATTCTTTCTGTTAATCCTCTGCAATTCTTTATACCAAATAGTACTTAAATTTTTTTGATATGCATAAACATAACCAACATTTTTTGACCAATAGTAGAATTTTCAGAGTAAAGAAGATCAACGTCCACTTGTTGGGCGCACAGAGAAATGCACCAAACCATTCCTCCCACAATCTCGAACAAAATATCGTAAATAAGCTTAAGTAATAATTTAGAGAGTGGATCTTGCCTTATCAAAAGCATTTAAGCCTTGTATTTTGGCTCTAAAGTAGCCAGCAGAGATGAGCATATCAAGGCATTCTACTAGTTTTTCATATTGCTCTTCATCTTCACGTATGTCAAACTGAAACACAACATTTAGTTGAATTGTTAGGAGTTTCAAACTAATTTACTTGGCCTTTAGACGCATTAGAAACTCGAAAAGCATCCTTGTTGTTTGCTTCCATTGTCGGTAATGCTCATATAAAAAAATGTAATAAAATCTCTTTAGAAACTCGAAACAGGAGATTACACAACAAGAAAATTTTTACAACTAAAAGACAGCCACAGAAAAAATTTTCGGCGCTACTAGCATAAGCCCTCCCCTAAAAAGCTGTAATTAAAGATTTTGATTAATTTGTCATATGCTCTACATTTAGCTTTGTTCTTTGATAGTTTAGTAAAGAATTCGATCTTCTAAATAACGCTTATGGTAGTCATTCCAAACAACGTATTAACGGGGACCGACGAAAACAGCAAACAGTCAAACAACATTACTACAAAACTACCCACTAGTAAAAAATTATAATCATTTAAAATTTGAACATTTTTCTTCGGGGTTTAGCAGGGTCGGGTTACATCGGGGCGGGCCCCAAACACGGTTTTACCCCCTAAAATCGGCCCGGGGCGGGTCGAGGCACCCTTTTCTGGGTAGACCCTTTTCTGTCTCTATTTTTAATTAATTTATGCCAAAAAAATAATATAATATAATATAAAAAAATAACAATATAAAACTATTTAAAGGGGGTTGAAGACTGTGAAGGACAAGTAAGGGCCCGCTATCTAAGGAGGGCCCACTCAGGAAAAGAGAAGATCATAGACATAGTTTTGTGAACTAGCCTCTACCGCATGAAAAAGCTCTGGCATGCATGCTATTTTCATGCGTCCAGGGCTTTTTCTCGAGTGATTTATGTCTCAGATATGTTTGTGTGCGCATCTCAACTCGAAAGCCACTTTTAGAGTTTAAATTTAAACACTTTTAGAAAACTTGATTGTGAGGAAGTATATCCAGTTGTATCAAATTTGCAGAAAAATGTAAAAAATTGGGTAAAAATGTTAAAACATTTTACTTTTAAAAAATTCAACAATTATGTGTTGTAAGCACATAGCCAAAGCAGCTATTTTCAAAAATAATAAAAAGTTATATTTGTCAAACAATAACTTTCATTTACAATTGAAATTGAAACATCTACAATTTTTTACAACTGACAATTTGCTGAATGAGCAGATTGTACTCATTGTCCGTCTATGAAACCCCTACCCACTTCTATGTGATTGGCTCAGATGCTAGCGAACAGCGATTCAACACCCTAAAAATTGATAGGACGTCTGAAAGAGACTTTATTGTTGGGGAACCAGAACACACTTACTCAAAAGCTGATATTGGCGAGTTGCTGGCCACTGTTTCATCTAGTTCAAGTATTTTTTTTGCTTTTATTATAGATTACAGAATTTTCCATAGTTGTAACTCCTTCTGAGAAGTGGAACAAAAGAAAGATCTCCAACAATGCCAGTCTCCTGAGAACTGTAGACAAAGCTTACGGCATTATTGGAGCTGTTAGGTTTCTTGGTGGATATTATCTGTTGGTGAGTTTTTAACAGAAACTTGTCAGCTTGATTTTGGCTTTTGATATCAACGGCCGCAAAGGATTAGTTAACACAAAGTAGTCAAGGAATTAAGTGACGGCCATGTTGTAACAAACAGCTAGGTGACTATACTATATATCCCTGACTTATTGTTTCTGTAACTGAAAAAACAAGGACAAAAAGTCGTTGTGATGTAAAATTTTATAGAAAATAAGACGCGAAAAAGGGAATTTCACTATGTCAAAAAAACAAACAAAATTTTGAATTTTAAAACCGTGTCAAAGCTATTGGCGTACCTTGTATTCAAGATGATAGAATAACTCTATCAAATATTCCGTTATAAATGTGGCTCTCCCGTTCTAAAAAGATTAAAAAAACATAACTTACCTTTAAAATCCAGCATAACAACAGCAGGTATGTTCCTTTAAGGTAATAACTAAAGCCAAAGTGGTGGTCACTCTTGGCTACCATACCATCTACAAAATTGAGGATGTCTCTATGATTTACATTCCTGCAGTTGGTCTTCCCTCCAATCATCCCGAAGAACAGAAGTATTCAAAGTTGTTCCAGGCAAAAAAATTTTTGTTGTCGAAAATAAATCAAAATTTATTGTCGTCCATTTAGACAGTAGATTTTACGACAAACTTCTACTTCTCTTACACATATCATCTAAGCCATACACTGCAAGAAAATAGTCTGGCTGAGAAGAATCTTTCTTTCAATAAAAACACCTACATCCAAAGTCAGATGGGAGCTGAAGAAAAGTTTGTTTGGAACACCTTTTTGTTGAAACCTTTCCAGGAAAATTTGGTCAGCGACAAATGGACTTTGAAAATTGTTCATGGTTTTATTGGTATTTTTCTAGTTATATTATTACAAATGTAGCAATGGGTAAATTGCTAGGCTATCACATAGTGGAGATCCCCTGCACAAAACTGTGTCTGATATTGATAGCTCGTCGGTCTGCTGAGTTTGCTGGAACCAGGTTTTTGAAGAGAGGAACGAATTTTAATGGTTTGTAATTGTTTAAAAATTGTTATAAAATGAGTTTAATCAAAGAATTAAGGTGCTGTGGCTAACGATGTGGAAACTGAACAAATAGGTATAAAATATGATTAAAAAAAAACTACAAGTTTATGGGTTTAGTTTGGGATGTCGGCTCAACCCCCGACTTCAACACTGGCAAATTTACATCATATGTGCAGAGAAGAGGCTCCGTTCCCCTTTTTTGGTCACAAGATAAACCTGCAAATAGGTTTGGCACTAATATTTTTCTAATTTCTAGCTGCATAAAAAGTTTAGAGGAGTTGTGGTAAAACCACCTATACTCGTGGATCTGGTCGAACCCCATGCGTTGACCACAGCTGCTCATTTCAGGTGAACTTAGTGAATTTACAAATAAATAAAGTAATTTTTGTTCAGAGAATTAAGAAGAAAATACGGTCATCCAGTTATTGTCATGAATTTGGTCAAAAAGCGTGAGAAACGTCACAATGAAAATATTTTGCATGAACAGTTTCTAAAGGTTTGTCTTTTCACAACAGCTGCATTTTTTGCCTGCCCTAATTATGCGAAAATGCCGCCGAATTTTAATTTCTTTGTATAATTTACATAAATAAGGTGCTTACTTTATAATCTACAGACAGTGAAATACTTAAACCAATTCCGCAAACCTGGAAAATGCATTGACTACGTCAGTTTCGACGTTTCCAGATGCAACAAGTCTTCAGATGTGCTTCAAAAGCTGGAGATTCTTGGTTTTAGAGCGTTGATGGCGCATGGCTGGTTCCAAGTAAGCAGAAACAGCTAAAAGCCCCAAACAAATCAATTGATTTAGTCTTTTCCTCAACTTAGATCACGCGAGATCAAAAAACACTTCTTACTAGACACCTACCAACCAATCTACTCTTCTGACGGCACTCTCATACTCCAGCATGGAATTTCTAGGACAAATTGTGTGGATTGCTTGGACAGAACCAATGTCGCTCAATTTGGAATTGGTAGATTCCAACTAATTTTTACATTATTCAACAAACAGGTCACCCTAATCTGGGAATTAATCCAAAATTTTCCAATTCATGCTGATATAAAAATGTTGCATAGTTTTGAACACCTCAAATTATAATCATATTTTTGTTAGTTTTTGATGACACTTTTCACGAAATGCAAGACATAGAGCTGAATCGAATTCTCATAAGTAGAAAAAGACCACATAAAAACAGAATGGCCTAAAATGTTGGTGTTGAGACCATAAATATGAAATTCTTTTTTTGAATAATATAAAAATGCATGGAAATTGAATTTTTTCCGAATTTTTTATTTAAAAATTTTAGGCAAAGTGGCACTTGGACTGCAACTCCACGCGATGGGCTATATTGAGGAGCCAGTAATTGATTTGAACACAGAGATGTGTAGAGTGCTCGAAGAACTGTACGATGAACATGGAGACACTCTAGCCTGGCAATATGCTGGCTCTCAACTCGTCCATTCCATTAAAACATACAAGAAAACCGCTGCTTTTCAGGTAAAATTTTAGTTTTTTAGCTATAAAAGTAATTCCTAGTTAGAAATAAGTCGATTTTTAAAAAAGAGGTAACTCTTCAAGAATCAAATTATCTTGATGAATTTTTACGGTTGCGGGTAAATTGCGGGTCGCCAAAATCGGGTCGGACAAAATCGGGTCGGACAAAATCGGGTCGGACAAAATCGGGCCGGACAAAATCGGGCCGGACAAAATCGGGTCAGACAAAATCGGGTCAGACAAAATCGGGCCAAAACATTCATCCGGGCTTTTGGAATCGCAGGAAGGTGGTAGTCTTTATTCTCAGTCATATTTTATTTATTTTTCCTAAAGCTTTGTTTTCTCTTTTCTGTTCACGGCTAACATGC
>BBSZ01008278.1:0-14539 GCA_000981365.1 Subanguina moxae
CTCTAGTATACCCCCCCCCCCCAATTCAAAATCGTGTTTTTAGAATTGTGTTTTTGGCCTACTTTTTGCAATCAAGTCTTAGACAAGTTACCACCCAATTTATAACTAAAACAATAAGCTACAATTTGAGTGGTAACTTGCTTGGGAGTTGTCTCCAAAAAGTAGGCCAAAACACAATGCCAAAAACACGATTTTGAATTAGGGGGTGTGGTTCTATTGGAGAGAATACGGTATGTGTAGGAGGTTGTTAAAATTTTTGGCTCTCTTCTCTGTCTTTACTTTCATCCTCCTGTATTAATTTTTGCTATCTTCTCATTTGTTCTGTTTTCAGCTTTAAGTTCAGCAATAAGTAACTATGAAGTCAAAACCGTTCTCCTCCAACTAACACCTCTTTTTCAGGTAATTTGTTGGTGTTCCTGCCGATTTGTCTTCTCCATTTTATTAGCCCCAAAAATAGAGGTTAGAAAATAGAGGGGTAGAAAGGTTACAGTAAAAGGTGAAGAAGACTGTCTTCTCTGTCTTCTCTCCCCGCAAACTTATTTCTTCTCCTCTCTTTATATTCTTCTCTCCCTCTCTTCCAACCAAGAGTTCAGTTGACGTTATTGTGTTGTTGTTCTTCAAGTTGGTTACGTAAAAAAAGAGCAGCAGTTAGTCATGTTTACTTTCACTGTGCTGCCCTTTGCCAACCTTATCAAGGAGGAGGGCTTGCTGGAGGCAGCTGACTGTCTGCTCCTGATTATCTTTTCAATCACTCTTCTCTGTCTCTCTAGGCAGCAGACTGTCTGCTGTGTTTGATTGAGCGCGTGTTCCAGGCGTGCGCATGGCTGGCTGACTGGCAAAACACTTGCTTGCTGCGTCTGATTTCTCTGGTTGTCTTCAGCCAGCCATTCCCTGGCAGTTCTCTTCCCCACTTCTCCTGATTTAATCGGTTGTGGAGAAAACTGCTGCTGCTTTTGTTATTTTAGATGCCTTTATTGTCGGCGTAGCAAAAAATATCTTTTTTGATATCCAGCCAGCTGTCGCTCTTGTTTTTCAGCTAGATACCGCTGCTCTTCTTCAGCCTATTTAGCTAGTCTGGTGATTTTTGTGTCTGCTTCCTTTTCTAAATGAACCAATATTTTAATTTATCGTTATTGTTGTTATTAACATTGACTGTGGCTAAGGTGTTAACTGTGTCAAAAGGTGGTGATGTAACAGGAAAACAGCAAGACGATGAGACGGTTGTGCTGGTGTTGCCGGACAAAGAAGAACTGCCGGAAGACCCCATGACAGAATGTGTGGAGTCCAATTACTGGACCTGTGTTATAGTCCAAAAAAGGCCAGTCAGCAAGCAAACCGCTTTGGACATTCAGCAAAACCAACACTTGGAGAATGGATATACTCAAATTCGTGGGTTGCAAATGTACTTCTTCAATAAGGCAAGTATAGCTAGACCTTTTTTGTTCTTGTTGAATCATTTGACTCTTGGTTGTTTTACAGATGAGCCGAGAGAATGGCAGTGGCTGGCACAACAGACTTTATGTCTCAGGCAAAATCTACTGGACTTTCCATCCCTGGAAGAAAGACAGTCAAGTCTACTCTCTGAATGTGTTGATTGGGCCACTGGCTGGTCCGCAGGTGCTCTATTTGCTCGAATTGCGCCGGCCTAAAAGACTGCCTCAGGGGGTGGAACACCAGCAAAGTGTGAGTTGCCATTTTCCATACTTAAAGGCTTTCTCTCAAAATGTATGCATCCTTATCCACATCCGCAAAGTCGTGAGTGCGATTGTTTTTATTTCCAATTTGTTTAACATTTTACAATACTTTTTTTTGAGTTGTTTCTGGCTGACCCCGCATTGATCTTTATTCATATTTATCCTTTAATTTTTTGCCATAAGCCGAAAATCCGAAAAAGGAGGACATAAAACTGATGAAACCAAAATTTACAGCCCGACTTCAATTGACATTTACCATGGCAATCACATAATAAATCTAAAAAAGTAGTTTGTATTACAGGCCAGCATGTTTATTCGACTGAACAAGAGGTTGCCTGCTCAACACCGTCTTCAATTCGGCCGCTCCTACAAAGCCAGAGTAAACTATTTTGGAGAGAAGATGCTTGTACAGTTTACACTCCAAAATTTTCTTGCTACTAAACTTATCTAAGCTTTCGTTTTGATTTTCCGTTTTTGGCTAAAATTTGTTAGTCCGACCAATTCAGCAGCACTTCATAGATCTTGTCCAAATTGAAATTTCTTAGCCCTCCCACATCTGTCAAAAAGAAAAATATTGGACTGAAGAAAATATGAGGACAAAACAAATATGAAATTTTTTAAATAGAAACATTGAGCACGACGAGAAAAGCCAACAATGGGGAGGGGTGGTAAACTGTACAAGTAGCAGAGGGAGAAGTAGGGCACAATATTATTTGTTTAGATATATGTGAATGAAATTAAAGCCCATGAATGGAACCAACTAAATAATGACAGAAGTGTAGCCCTGCAGACGGTGTATTCTGCAAGCACAACTTTGGATGTTCCCCAACTATGTTAGTTTCATTAAGCAGTTATGGCCTTGCAATGGCCTTGCAATAGACTTTAAAAAAAACAGAAGAATACACTTTTTTTTTTGAGAATAGCGTCAAAATTGTTTACAAAGCCAAAGTGACTTTAACGGTATCCTTTTCCACCGGCTCCACGTCGTCTGGGTGGAATAGAATTGTGAGAATTAGATTATCAGATTAGAGGAAAAAAATCAGGAAAAAAGAAAAAATTTAAAATTTTGGCGATGTGCCCAAATGTGGAGTTCTGTTATTATTTTTTTAATATTACATTATATACAGTCGCGGACAGAAACTCGTACGCACCGGTCAATTTTCGCCGTTTGGTGGGAACTTATGCTACAACCCAATAGTTTGGCAGAAGTAAGGAGCAAAAAAAGTGTAGGCCAAACTGTCTTTGGTCATTAATTATTCATGTAATTGCCGTCTGCTTACTAATAGATTTTTATTTAGATGCAAGCAATGATGCCTCCTCTTGCATTTCAAATGCTTCTGGGCCTGAGGTGGTACAAAGGAAGAAAATGGCAAGCAAGTGGACGGGCGCCTTAGATGCCCTCAACTTCCACCGCTTCGATTCTAAAATGAGTGTTCGTTTCTTCGGGGCTCCTCCCTCCTACTGCATCGAGCAATACAAGGTGGTTGTATACCTCCAGGACGCTATACCTGTTGCTTCAAAGATTGTCAAACAGGTAAACCAAACTGTCAAACCATCGACACTAAAACGAAAAATAAACAAACAAAAAATAAGTTTAAAAGTAAAGAACAGGAAGAAAGTAGTGAAAATCCTAATATAGTATTTGGACTGCGTTTTTCCGTCACGCTTTTTGAATTGGCGCCAAAACAAAATTTTTGCTTTTAAAGACCGTTTTGTCCTATTTTTTGTATGGGACATGGTTTTCCATCTCACAAAAGGCACAACTACATTTCAAGGGCTATCGAATGAGTATAAACTTCCCTGTGAGAAAGTGAGTCTAAGTGGTCGAAGTGCCGTGCACAAGCCGACAGATTGGAATTTCAAAAATCAGCTTTTTTCTTTTAAAGACCATTATAGCCAAATTTTTGTATGGGGCATGGTTTTCCATCCCACAAAAGGCACAACTACATTTCAAGGGCTATCGAATGAGCATAAACTTCCCTGTGTGAAAACGCACATTCTGCTCCTTGCTTTTGTCCCTCAATTAATTAAACCCTCCGGAAACTCTTTTTTTTTCAGAAAGACTTGAAACGGAATGCAGATGGAGTTCTCATAGGGCAAACTGCTTTTTTTGAACTACGAAGAGGAGAGAGATATAAAGTCAAGGTAATCCATCCATTCACTACCAATCCCAATCCGTTTCTAGATTCTGCCCGACGAAAAAAGCTCAAGTGGAGAATGTGTATGTGCGTTTGATGGACGTTGCGGGTGTGTGAGGATACACAGTCAGTTCTTCACACCACCCTCTCTGCCCGCCATGCAAGACTGGATCCCTCAGCAGAACAGCAGTATCCCTACGTCCCATATTCCCGCCTCCAAAGACCTATCCACCTTGTTGTACCTAGTGATGGCCTTGGCGTTATTCCTGCTCACCCTAGTGCTCCTTAGTCTAGCCCTTCTATTGAGACTACTCAGACACTCGAGCATGGACAGCAAACGAAACTTGTTACTGGTGTTCAGTGGAAAAAAAAGCATCTTTAATGGCAACCATCCATCCGCTTCCTCGGGCTCTTCCGACTCTACCAGTGATAGTCGGAAGCCATTGCTGAAGAAGTGCCGGTCAGTGGTGTTAGTGAGTGGAGAACAGGGCACAAATACTGTCCAGCTAGAAGTCCTTGCCAGAATGCTCCAGGCATTGGGCATACATGTTTACTACTGTAGATGGGAGCAGCAAAAGCTGGAGGAAAACATGCAGTTGTGGGTCCACACGGTGCTTAGTCTGGTTGACAAGGTGAGCATCCACTGATTTGAATATAGGTCATCCAAGTGACCACCTAAATATGGCCACTTATATAAGGTTTTCAAACTTTTTGAGCTTTTTTATAGCCATTCCGTATGCGTAGCGAAATCGTTTTATTTCTGAGGTTTACTAACTGACAAAAAGGCCTCATAAATCAGAATAACAAAGCAAGCCACTTTCAAAAAGTGGCTTGTTTGCTGAGATATATTGGGCTCATTTTTAACCTTGCCCTCCTATTTTTGATCATATGTCAACATCTAAACCATTTTTTCAAATTTTGTTTTCAGATTCAAATTCCTAAGGTCTTTCTGCCCACTGAAGTGTCTTAGAAAAAAAAATTCCGAAAATACAGGATTGTTAGGAAAAGCTTAAAAAACGATGGGTGGGTGGCCGCACACCCATTCTATGCCTGAGTCCAATCAATGACGTCATTTCTCTACTTTTATAACAAAAATTTCAGATTTTTATGTTTCACGGGCCCAGAGGTAATTGGCTGTTGTCAAAGGAAGGCAGGAACAATGTTGTTGAACGAGATATATTTGACGACGTCTTCCACTGTCTTCACTCCAGTCTTGTGTATAGTGACCCAAGAATTGTGTGTCTCAAAGCAGTCTTTGACTATAATACCGTCAATACGTTTAGATCCACTTAAAATGGACAGTCAACCAACAACCGATGTTTTTCAGTCCTGAGATCATGTATTTGCTGCCACGTGACTTGGGTCACATCTTCACTGCAATCAAACTCCATCTGAGTGCTGCTCAAGTCAGGGATTATCAGGTGAACAGTTCAGTCAAATTGCGAGCCTTTAGTCAGTGCCTGCAAAACGAAAAGCGGAAAGAAAAAGTGAAAACTTTGATATAAAATGTAGCTTAAAATATGAGCTGCATTTTGGTATATTACATGTCCAGGAGCTACCAACAAAATAAGAGACAATGCTTCAAACACGTTTTTTTTTTAAATTTAGGGGCGGGGGCCGTTATTAGGTAAACGCGTTTAAAAAAATCTATAAAGTGGATCTGATAGAACTGGACAAGCTGGCTTGCAATAATTAACACCAAAAAGTGCACTTAGTCCGCTCAAAATTGAAATATAAACATCCAAAGTCTTTCGACGCTATTTTTTTGTTTTGCAAGCACTGCTTTTAACTCTAATTTTCGAGCTCTTTCGCGAGTAATAGGATGGCGAGTAATAGATGTTATTAATTAAGGAAAAATAAAAGAATTTAGCACCAAAAAAACACTTTTATTGCACCCAGAATAAATTACTATCAACACAAAAATTTTGCAGGAGGAATTTTGCCGAGTTTCGAGCACAACTCCAGGGGAACTTGCCTCCATAACAATTCCACGGAAAGAGGAGGAGCAAAGCAATCCCTTTGCAGAGCAACAGCAATCACAGCTCACTGCATATGTGGGAGGCAATGGCGGTACAACACTAGAATGTATTACACATCCAGAAACAATCAGAGAAGAGTGTGAAGTAAGGGTAAAGATCCCTGCAACAACCTGTCTGGAAGTGGAAAGCAGGCATTTGACAATGGGTGATGAAAGGACTAGACTGAGGGGGGAGGATGTGCCCTCCAACGATTCTGGTATTGTAGTTTAGGTGGGTGAGCAATACTTGTTCTCCAATCCCATAGTTAATCACCTTATGGCTTAGGCTGTGAGTTGTTGTTGTTGCTGGAGGCTCGTGAAGTGCTTCTGGAACAAGGTGAGACCAGTGAACGGCAGTCTAGAAGTCTCGAGTCGATCTCAGCTATTAGTCTTCGCATTTCAGTTGTCTCATGCTGAAATTTGATGTTGTACACCTCTTGTTGACTTCCTAAGACTTTTTAAAATAGTTAACTACAGGGGGATTTACGTTATTTATTTGTATTTAAGAAATAGATGTCTATTGTTTTTATTGCTCATAAAAGCAACTTTGTTTGCTATAGCCTTGTTGCCAAACAATCAATCACCTCTGTTGCATGCATATGTAAATAATAAATTTGCAATCCATTTTTAATACAAAAAATAAATAAACTTACTGTTTTGGCATTCCTCTTGGTGTACATGTATGGAGCCACTATAAAAACGAAATTTTAAGAAGCAATAAATACTGTATTTCATCTAATAGGCGCCCCCTATGTACAAAAAAAGATGTGTTTGTGGCATTGTGTTTCTGACCTGTATTTTGTTGCTGACACCTAGGCATGTTATATTAATAAGCTATTTTTTGGTATATAACATGCCCAAGAGCAACAAGCAAAATATTATCCCATAGTTCAGCCGCGAACTCACCTAGGCCTCTAGGCGCTCCTCTGGGAGTCTTGCCAATTTCAAAGAAGGTCCATCTTCGGTTGCCAGCATACTGTTGCATTGCTCCGGTCACATTGTTGGAGTTATATGTGCCAGAACCACCAGCAGCGGTGTTAGGAGCAGAGTGGATTGAGCAAGCTGTGTAGGAGTAAGCTGTTGAGCGTCGGTCCATCCTTCTGCCATTGGGCAAATAGCGTCTGGCATACGAGGATGAACTGCTTGAATATCCAAAAATAGGTGAGGAATTTGAAGAAGAAGTTATTGTCACATGAGTTTTCTGTAAGAGAAAAACTAATTTACGGCTATTGCTATTGGCAGGGTTGTACAACACAAACTTTTTTGCAAATGTACTAGTACTTTTTCATAGAAAAATGCCGGATAATAATTAGCCAGCTCAGTATATTTTCATTATCTAAAAAAATAAGGAGAATCACAATTGCCCACAATAAGGCTTATGCCCAATAGACCTCCACATCCATTGTTGGCCAGCAAATGAGGCAAAAACAACTTTTGAGTAGTTCTCGATGTAAAAATGGTTCTATCAACTTTTTGAGAAAAAATGGAAACAATTTTCTTTATTCTTTCTGTAGTTTTAGGAATTTTTGCAAATAATGATAAAGGTGTTTTCCGCTGAAATCCCACAGCTTTAGTTATTGATCGTCACCAACCGCACTAGAAGAGTTTGAATTGGTGGAAGAGGTGGTTGGCATGCTCTGCGTGCTGGGGTCCACGGTGGTGGGCTCGGAATCCGACAAACATTCTTCCTCCACCTCTACAGTCTGTTTCAGTAAGTGCGTCTCATAGAAGCAAAAGTCGGTTTGAGTGCTTTTGGAGAGCTGCAAGAATAAAACCGTTAAATTATTTGGTTTGTGCTGGTACAGCGGCAAAATATTCTTATTTTTTTATTTATCTTTTTATAAAAGCCCAACCTGATAAAATCTGCTGTGAAAAGTCTTCAACAACACTTCCCTTCTCCGCTTTGCAAATGGAAAAATTTTCCACAAATTTATTTCTGAAGAATTGGGGTTTGGTGGTTGGGCGCCGTCTTCTGTATTGGTCACTAAATCTGGGAATAATTTTATCTGCTTCTCCGCCAGTGAAGCTTACCACTTTGTTGAGGTCTGGCCCGTCTTCTTCTTCGTTTCCACATTTTCCACATATCTACCATGCCCATCTTCGGCTTCATGTGTGGAGCAGCCAGCCCAGCTTCTCCCTGAGTGTCATACTCCTCCATCATAGCTAAGAGCAGCTCTTCAAATAGTTCTTCCAGTTTGAGTTGAATTACATTGATGCACATAGAGACCAAAGACAAGCCCACAATTATAAACCCAAAAATTATGAACATGTCCTCCGAGTTGGTGGGTGTTACATCTCCTATAGTTACATCAATTAAACTGGCGACAAAAAGTTGAGTTAATACCAACCATAGCCAATAGTGGTCAGTGAGCAAAAAAAGAAATAGAAACTGAAAAAAATAAGAAAATAAATGTTTAAATATAAAATCTAATATGATGCAACCACCACCTCAGTTGATGTCCAGGGGCCTTTTTGAGGCTATTTTGCCTTGATTGTCCAAGGCAAAAAGTCACTTTTTTTTGAAAAAATCAATCTCAGACTGGAAAGTTGTTTTTTCCAAGTTTTTTTTTTATTTTAAAACGACAATGCTTTGTGAACCACCTAATAATCTATTTCGCGCAAGGTGGCCATCCAAAGTTTGTAAATCGAACCTTTTGAAGTAGTCCCAGTCTTTTTCAAATTTGAGGAAGATGGCAGCACAGAGAAACATCCAGCCAAACGACACCCCAATGGCCAACAACACAGGCATTCCACTTGGCTCACGCTCATCGGCTAGCACTCTGCCTTTGAGTTTCTCAGTATCTTTAAGGCAACTTAGGAATTCCATAAACCAGAGTAAGTAGTTCCAGAAGTGTTCCAAGCAGAGTAAGAAAAAACGGCCAAGCTTGTGCAAGATCATCAACACAAGAGGTATGCCAATCACAGCGTAAACCTGGACAAAGGCACTTAAGTTCACACAAAGAGAATCCAATTATGTTGCAAAAATATGTCTAAAATGCAAATGTCCGGTTTGGTCCGTTACATCCCTGCTCTCCATGCAAATTTATGGAGACCATTTTCTAATCTACGTACCCTATTTTGATAGCAACGCTTAAATTAATTGTTTAGACTGATATTAAGCCGAAAATTTGTGCATAAATGCCAAAAAAAAACTCGTTCTCAGTCTCATCCGTGCACAATGCAATTTTCAAAACCCTCTTTTCTTGCATTTTTGAGAGATCTAGCTGTGAAAAGTGCCGAGAAAACCGATTTTTTTAACCGAAAACGACATGTTTCTTATAGTTTGCGCCTAAAAGAACTTTTTAAAATCATACTTAAATTTGGAATGTGTGCTGCACACATTTTTTACTAACAAAAATGTCTGTGAAATGCTTTTTCTGATTAAAAATCGGGACTCTACTGTAACCGATGGTCTAAAAGTTCATGGACAAACTTCAAAAAAATGCGTTTGTGGCATTGTGTTTTTGGCCTATGTTCTGCTGGTGTCTTCTGGTCATATTGTATACCAAAAATGTAGCTTATAATCTAGGCTACATTTTGGTACATAACATGCCCAGAAGACACTAGCAGAACATAGGCCAAAAACACAATGCCACAAACACATTTTTTGAAGTTTGTCCACGAATTAAACATAGGTGAAACAGGCTACACGCTGAGTCTCAGCTAACCTACGTTGACCTAGACTAAGCCTAAGGCTTAGTGTATGCCCAAGTGTATTTATTACCTGGGGTCTGAAAATATCATATATAAGGTCGTTTTCTTTTTCTGGGATTACCTTGGTCCGTAACTCAAAATATAAAACTTTTCGACTTCCCAATATCTTACTTTCTATGGCGAAAAAGTATGGAAAATAGTTTTTTTTATCGTCTTTAGCGTATTAGAAATGCTTACAAGGGTCTAAAACAACAAGGGGACCAGGTAAAAAATCGGTACCCATTGTCCGGTAGAGCCAAGTTTTTCTTGAGAAGCACTTAATACCATTCCATTTTGTATGCATGAGGTTTCTTGCCTAGTATTTAACAGTAAATTGAGGTCATCCACATCAGATTTATTATAAGGTTACTGAAAAAGGGAACAAAAAGGAAAGCTCTACTGGTCTCAAACCTCTTGCGGTGTCACGCATGGGTATGCCCCTTTAACAGGAAAAAATTATTGAAAAAGCGACATGCCATGGCGGCCAATTTGCCTAAACGACTTTTGGGAGCAATATTGCCATATCCTATGGTGGAGTAGGTTGTCACTAAAATGTTTGACATGCGAAAGAATGGAAACAAATGAACAACTAATTACCTGCAAGAAACATCTGAAAGTGTGGCTGTTCAATTAATTAAAGAAGCACGTTTGTTAAAGGCAAAAGAAATTGCCCAAATTTTAATGCGCGGCGAACACTTCGTTTTGGTCTATGACAATACTCTTTGGAATATTAGTATACTCTTTTGTGGCACTATCAAAATTATGAACGATACAAAAGAGTGTGAGCCTTGGATTCATTTGTCATATAAAATTCTTACCGAATTCCAGAACGTCCAAGTTGGTGTAAGAACGTGTCTAAAAGCGGTCAAATTGTCTATCCACCTTTTCATAAAAGTCAATGTTTCGTAGCACAAATTTCACAACAAACATACTGAAGTCCGGTAAAGGCATTAAATTCTTGAATGCTACTCTTCAACTTTGCATAAGCCATAGAGGGAGGGTTCATTTCAATACCGATTTCCCAACATCTTTCAGATAGCTTAAAATATGCTTTATCACTTTTCCATATCTATGTATCTATTCCAAAACTACCTGTTGTGTGTAATTCTTGAGCGCAAATATTCGTCCAAAACTAGTGCCAAAATGGGACTTCCAAAGCTTCTCTGGATTGGTAGGATGAAGAAGACTGGATTTGTAGCTTTCCTGATCGTTCAGGTAATACACTTGCAGCACATACCAATATACGGCCTACAATTTGTGGGTTACAATACAAAGCCATTTCCAGCCAGGTCATAAGGCAAAGCCTTACAAAAATTCAGAAACAATTGGTACTCATTTACACCGGCACGGATGCCGGTGTAAATGATACTAAAGGCACTGAGGTCATCAATGCGCATTCCTATGAAACCAAACATTATTTCAATGTATTTGAAATTTGTTATAATAAAATTGCTTTGAAAACTCTGTTCATTGTATAAAGATCCATGTGTTTCTATATAATTTATCCTCTAAGTGGTGGTTAGAAAACAAAAAATTTTGTATTTAACGATGCTTTTGACCCTCTCCAAAAAGTTTTAAAAAAGTTGACATGAGTCGATAAAACGAGGATTTACGGCATATTTATCAGTTGTAAACCCAATAACTAAATAAGCGCCAGAGGGGCCAATGCAGCTGGTTCTAAAATAATGGAATTCGTCGCACGACAAATTCTATGCGACAATTTCCTTAATAAAGGAAAATGTCACGCGTCAAATTCATTTAATGAAGGAATTTGTCTGGCTCCAATTATTCAGGGACCTAGCTATACTAATACTAATGTGTCTATCATGCAACTGAAGAAAAAAATTGAGATTGACAAGGAAAAGATTTATTCAAGTGCATATTCATCATTTGCATGGATGATAGCTTTCCATTTTTCAAGTAAAAGATATATTCCTCTAGTAAAAAAACTATCCTTGGAAGCTATCCATCCTGTTTACTGAAGTAAACAGTGCATTAAAATTCTCAAGCTTCTCGCTTTGCATCCAATTTGAAATGGATCGATTTACATGAAAGTCAGTGGCTGCTGCATCTGGGGAGTTTGCTGGATGCTCAAGTAGTTCCCAACCCTTCGCCTCAATGGCCTTCAAAACCCTTCCCCTCAACATGTGGCCTTGCATTGTCATGGTGGAAGATTATGTCTTAATGAGATCGCGGAATGACTTCCAAAGGTCCACCCCTTTTCAAAATGATTAAGCATAATATACCAAAGCTTTATGTGCTCTTCAACACGAATTTCGATAGCTAATAAACTGATGAAAATGATGACAAAACAAAGAAGCTGGCACAAGGTCAATAAAATTAGTTTTGCGCGCGCATTTGAATTTGTAAATAATTATGTCCCAAATTGAGACTCCCAACCTAATATGAAACTTTTTTTATAGCTCTTAGAGCATTAGAAATGCTTAGGATATACTAAAGTAAACAGGGGAACTGAGAAAAAATTTCGCCTTTGTGGCATACGACCAATTTAAGTTCAGATATTAAAATAATAATCATTTGTTACGAAAACCCTTACTTTATTCAACCGGTTCATAGCAAAGGCTAAAAAAATAAATTTAATTTTTTAGTAATTACAAAAAATCATCGTTATTTACCGCGATATTTCCTGATTTCTTGGTTTCTAAGATCACTTGTATTATAGAACACATAGAATGCCCTGAGGCGATGCTCAATAGAATACACTTCTTGCAGAATGACTTGCTCCTCCTGTTCAATATATTCCTTTTTGCGCAGCAGAACGGCTCGCTCTTCTGGATTTTCAATGCTAAAGATATGAGAAATTAACCCTCTAAAACCAAAATGATCCCTCTAATAGAGCGGTCCCAGTCATTGTGTCCTCAAGCTTATATTAAATTCAAGCTCAACTTGAGTTTATTCAACTCAAGCCACAACTTCGGAACAATCGACTACAAAATCATTATGACGCTCAACTCAACCATTGACATGGAGATCGTTTGGTGTAAGAAAGTAATATATTTGGATCGCCGAATTGCGAATCTAAATTCTAGTTTGATATTTACTGCCACTAAATACTTAGAATTTAGATTTCGGTATTTACTACCAAATTACCACTTTTATTTAGTGACTAAATATTTAGTCACTAATTCGGTTTTTACTACGGGTCCAGAACCATTCTGCCCTTGATTCTGACTATTACAATAATTTCAACATTTCTGGTATAACTTTTTATGCAAAGTGCGAATTTGATACTAAGGCGTTTGAACGTCTTGTCAAATCCAGAGAAATCGCCTGTTGAAAATGGGGCATAAAAATTAGAGCGAATGCGCTAACTAAAAACGGTTGCCTGTAGAAGATGAAGCCGCCAAGAAAAGAGTAGACTACAAGAATGATAATAGGAAGGAGGTAGTGTAGCCGAGATTTTTCATAAAATATCTAAAAGTTGACATTAAGAGGGGAAATATTTAGAAAAAGTAACCTGCAGATAAGTGGTGAACCTGTGAAGGCACGATCCTTTTCCATCTATTCTGTTACGCGCCCAAAATGAGTCTTGACTGGAAGAGGCCCTAATTCCATTTTTAAAGGGGAAAAGGTTTAGTCCATCCTGTCCAGCCAGCAAATGAGTCACCTAAAAAATTTAAATTTGAGTTGATCAAAGCTCTATAAAAAATACCTGCTCGTAAGAAGAAGTTGATACCCTTGAATTTCTTCTTAGAGTGCCCGCAAGAACAAATGCAGACTGAAAGAATCGAAAATTACAATCGGTGTTACAAACGAAGGTTAATACAAAAACCCAATAAAGATTGACTTTTCCGAAAGCGGGATATCTTCCTTTTTTACCCTCTTCTGCCCACATACCGTGAATGCATTTTTAGCGCACCATTTTTACATATTTTGGCTGTAGTTAAGCATTTTTGAGCAGCGTTTATAGTATGTACTTTATACTCTTACATAACAAAAGTCACGAAACAAATTTAAAATATTTAAAAGTTTTTTTAAGGTTAAAAACTAACGTATGGATGTTCCTTTCTATTTCTACTCTTATTAACAAAATGCTCGCCACTCGCTCTGCTGATCTTTTTGAGTACAATATGTCTGAAACAGTGTTTTCAAAACTGAAACTAAAATTTTAGTTTCAGTTTTGAAAACACTGGTCTGAAAGGTTGCGGGTAAATTGCGGTTCGCCAAAATCGGGTCGGACAAAATCGGGCCGGACAAAATCGGGTCGCCAAAATCGGGTCAGACAAAATCGGGCCAAAACATTCCTCCGGGCTTTTGGAATCGCAGGAAGGTGGTAGTCTTTATTCTCAGTCATATTTTATTTATTTTTCCTAAAGCTTTGTTTTCTCTTTTCTGTTCACGGCTAACATGCGCTGGCCAACCCTAAGTCTAAGGCTTAGTTGCAAAACTTTTTTTCTATTACACTTTAGCCCCCTTTTTCCTTGTTTCGGTTTGTGTTACAAGGAACCTTCATAAGTTTAGCTATTTCTCCATACACCAAACAAACCAAGTGGATGTCCACTTGGTGTGAAATTATTTTTCTTACTTTTAGGCACTTAAATTATTTTTCCTGTATTAATTCTTAAGCTTAAAGAAGGTTTGACAAGGGTGGATTGCCGTTTTATAGACTTTTTTTCGACTTTTCCAAAAAATTAAAAAACAGTACGTAAGACGGTATTTTAACTCTGTCAAATCTTCTTTAGAATACCCTAATTAATACAAAAAATAATAATTTGAGAGCCTGAAAGTAAGAAAAAAATTTCACACCAAGTGGACATTCATTTGGTTCGTTTGGACCTAAACTTGTGAAGGTTCTTTTCAACACGAACTGAACAGGGAAAATAAATTTTGAAAAACCACGGCCAAAAAAATCATAGCGCTACGAAAAAACGGCCATAACGAAATCATGGAATGAAACGTGTTCATACACTTGCGGCTTTCCCTTGTTTATAATCATGAAACTAAAGTCTCAAAAAATAGGTGAATCACTCTATAAC
>BBSZ01008282.1:0-12228 GCA_000981365.1 Subanguina moxae
AACTTATTATACCAAGCCGAACGTTTCGGCCGGCCGAGCCGACAACCCTACAAATAAAAAGTAAAGGCATTCCAAATACTCTAATTAGATCCTTTGTAGATTCTTCGCCTTTCTCATCAAAGAAGGACTTAAAAAGCGGCGAGCACTGATTGAGCAAGTGGAACGGTCAGTCAACAATTTCAACTTCTCTCAAGGGCTGCCTTTTTTGCTCAGAAATAGGTCCGCTTCTTTTAAATTTAAATTCGGGCACCCTGTTCTTTCTTTTTTTACTTTAGGACTCTTGTTTTCAGGCTGCGTTTTAAACAGGCCATTGGAATGTATGCTGAAAAACACTCAATGACTGGTTCCGACATCATTGATCCTATTCTTGAACAGGTGCTTTGAATTTTTTTATGCCTTCATAACTTTTGTGATTTAAGTTAGTACCAAGGCTTTTTCAGATTTTGCAATACATTATGCGCGACTTCATTGACTCGTGGTACAAAAATCTGACGCCAGATAACCTTTTCCAAGAAAGCCTGAAGAGAACTGCCAGGAGAACTATTTCTGCATTAAGTCATTGGTAAAATTGCTTAGCCAAGTTCATTTGTACTGCATATTACCAAAATCGGTGGCTTATTCCGCTTATTTAGTATACTCCCAATATAATTTATTTCTTTTCACGGTGGTTCATAACAAATTTTTTCTACTCTTTGGTTAGTTAAGAAATAAAAGCATCAGCTTAGTACGAATCCACCATTTTCGGTGTTTTGGTACCTGGAGCGCAAAGAAACATTTTCCAAGTCTGGAGCGTAGCTGGATACCTAGTTTTTTAATCTTCGCTATATTCCCATGAGTAGGACTCGAGAATAAGAGTTTTATACTCTGCGAAATCAGTCAATCATGAGGTTCAAAGCTTAGTTAGTGTAAATAAACAATTTGCTGGGTATCCAAGTACCCTACACACTTGGTTTGCCTTGGTCCTTCAGGGCATTTAGTTGGTTTTTCGTCAAATATTTTTTTAATGGTATTAAAACACGGAAAGACACGATTTTTGGGTAGCTTATCAAGTTTAGCCAGTTTCTTTTCCATTTTACTTACTCATTCTTTAAAATCCTACATTCAGCCTGAAAAAAGTCGACTGGTTGCCCCTGTTCACCAGACATTTCGTTGACGACTTTGCCTCACATCTTCGCCTTTATCGAAAAGCCAAAGAGAAGCTGCAGATGCAAAAAGATAACCTGCTTAAAATGGACGATCTGGAGTCGGTGTTTTTTGATATTGAGCTGGAGATGGAGAAGATCTACTGCCGAGACCTGATCAGTACCTCACCTTTGTACGAGAGTGGTGGGTAGTCTTTTCTTCATTTTATATAAAAAGGCAATTTTTTGTTGCTCGAGTTTGCGACGTTCGTGCTCTGCGTGATATTTTTGATTTGAATTTTTCAGCTTATCTCCATGACATTGTCGATATTTTGCTCTACTTGCTTATGCCTTCGGAAGACTTCCGCTCTCGACCACTGCGTTTTTTGATCCGAGAAGTGTTTGTAAGTCGAGTATTTGTGCCTTTACTGAACAAGCTGTCAGACCCAATGTATGTTAACTATCTGATAGTGTGGTTGGTGAGTATCCTTTATCCTATTTTCTCCCCCTCCCTCATCTGTCTAATTTCAGTTAAGCGAACTGCCGATCAGCACCGACGATTTTGTGACCACATTAGAGACCTGTCAATCCGTTCAAGAACTGGAGGCTATACTGGAATCAGTGCACGAAGAGATGAATTCTCTCAGATCCAAGGATACGGATGGAGAGAATTGTAATTTTTTTTTTGATGAAATCATATTCCTTAAAAAAGAGGACTAACATTCCTATCGGATTAAGACCGTCTGTCTAAGGGTAATTATACAAGAGAAGCGCACTACCAGCCACTTTTATATTCAAATTCTTCAGGTCTTTTTGCCTACTCTATGGTTTCATAACAGAAAGTAATTTATCCATTCAAATTAATCATTTAGCCGTCAAATTCTCATGAACTTATTATCTCAGCTTTTTTTTCAGCAATTTGAATTCCCCTTTCTATGAGGTATGAGCTGACTCAATGTTGTTGGAAAAAGTTGGTGAAAAAGGTTATATTAGATATAGCAAAAATTGTATCCCCACAAAAACCTTTTTCTCTTACTTTTTCCAGTAATATTGACTCAACAATACCTCATTAAAAAGAGGAGATCCAGGCCTACATCCCGAAAAACATAATAGACAAAAGTATTGAAAAAAAGCTGAGAAGTTCACTTAAGCCATTTATAAGGCGAATTTTTGGATTTTTCTGGGTCTTCTAGGAAAAAAAAAAGTGTCGGAGCGTTCATACGATGTGTCATGTGACGGAGAGGACGTGAGCATGCTCATTTAAGAAAAGACGAGTGTTCTTTCACTCACCTGGAAGCTGAAATTGTTGAAATCAATTTAAAAACGATCTCTCGCAATACATAGAAAAAGCAGGTGTGAAGTGTTCGAAGAACACAATATTTCACGAGGGGAATGTTAAAACCCTCGAATTTTCAGCTGAAACATTCAAGCAACAGTTGGGCAGTCTGGAGTTTATTGAAAATCTGATAAAACGCAGAATGGTGACATTGGCCAACAAACCCGAGGTGGTTATTACTGCTCAGGTAGTTGTTGTCGCCAGCCCTTGTGTAAAGCCTTAAACCCTGTTTTTTTTTGCAGTCGGACGAATTGGGAGAAGAGGTGTCGGACGTATCCATTGTGCATCTGCCAATCACAGTGGTGTTGACCCACAGTCTGGCAATCTCCTTCTTCGTCGACTTTCTGATGCAAGTGGGTGGCCAGAACTACATAGACTTCTACTTATCCATTGAGGTTTTTTTCTTGATTATTTTCTGTAAACCTACTCGCAACAACTCGCATTACCGGCTTTAAGCAACTAAAATTGCTTAGGAGCGGATAAGACACGTGTGGGGGAGGGGGTTAAAATCCAGTAGAGTCCCCAACTTTTTATTTAGCAGCCATCCTAGTTTGCAAAATGTATTGAGGGATCCGAATTCCTAAGCAGAATTAAAAAAAATGCCTTGCTTCTTGAGATGTGACCAAAGTTATATACTTTTTTTGTGGTTTTTAACCGGTGCTTATGCAGTTGGTAGTTCAAGGATTTTTACACCTGAAATACAGTCAAACCTCGATGTAACGGGCCCCCGATATAACGAAACCCTCGATACAATGAACATTTTGGCTGGTCAGGTCCCAGGGGTTCATTATATCCAGGTTTGACTGTACCACGTGCCATTCTACCTCATTGTTGATGTCGAAAACGCCTTCTTGGATCTTTTTGTAGATCTTCTTGGAGGTGTCAATGAAAGCCTCTTCCACATTGGCAGCAGTCTTGGCTGAGGCTCGCCTAAGGCTTAGTTGTATGTCTCAATGTAGTTCTTGGGATCTACCATTTATAAGGCTGGCTACCTTGGTCTCTCTAAAGTCAAAATATCTAAATTTGTCGACTTGCCACAAAACCGACTTTCTATGAGGAGAAGAGGCAGAAATAGCTTTTTTTCTGTTTTTTAGCGTATTAGGAACGATTAGAAGGTCTAAAACACCTTCAAAAAAATTATATATGTGGAGAGGGGCTGCCAACCGCATAAGTACCTTTCAGCCTCGTCTCTCCTATGTTTAGTCATATCTCATGAAGCAAGCTACTTTTTAAAATCTTGCTTCCAAATTTACATTTCTAAGCACTATTGAAGCTAATATTATCTATTAGGGCCCATTTTATAAACCTTCATTGTAAAAAAAATACTTGTATTAGGGCTTCAAAGTGTCGGTGGAGCATCAACTCCGAGGTCTGGCCAGTGGCGAGATCATGGACTCTGAGGTGAACGAAACAGTCAAGGAGGCCGCTCTGTTCATGTACCATCAGTACCTGTCTCAAGAAGTGGGTAATAATTCTGGTGTAGGGCCACTTACAAGGGAGGAAGGGCCAGTTAGCCACACTTTTTCAAATCTTTAAAGCAAAAATCCCGTATTTTAAACAAATTTTCTTATTCTGAGGGGAGGGGGAGGGAAAGAGGAGTGCAGGGTGTGTCTAAAAAATTCCTGTTAGCTGTTTTCTTTGCCTTTTTTTTTATCGTTTTCAACAGAACATCATTTTGGGTCGTTTGAAGCCGGTACCACATACCGTAGTTTACCCAAAATTTCCTTTAAAGACAGAATCTTTGTTAACTTTTAAAGAAAGAAATTGAAAAAATGAGGTGAAGTGGCCCTACACCCTCTCAAGCAAATCGCAACAAAATCTTATTTATCTTAAAGATTTAAGCGGCAAAAGAGCAAAAATAGTGGAAAATGTTGCTTTTAAGCGGTATTATGGCAGCCTATATCCCATAATTACAATTTTGTATTCCGATATACCAACATTCCAGGCGATCACTAGAGTGCCTTTAGAAGAATCTACTATCAACAAATTTCTTGCCAGACTTCGCAACGATGAGCCCTGGGAAAGTTGGTTTGAGCAGATCCAAGAGAAGGTTGGTCTACCTGTTTTGGGAAAAATGGTGTTCGCAATGGTTTTTTTATGGATTTAAAACCAGTTTCCACATTCAAAATGGGGATAAAGCAGGTTTCCGATTTCAAAATTTCAAAAATCAGACAAATCTCAAGAAAAATCAGATTTTTAGTCCAAAAATCGGATTCTTCAAAAAATATGCCAAAAATCTCCACATTTCTACATACCATCATAACATTTTTAACAAAAACAATTCAATTTCTATCATATTTCTCTTCCGATTGAATGGCTTGGTTGTGAGTTGCGACGTGGAATGCCCAGGCTCCCTCAGCGGCGGCAGTCTTGTCATCGATGGCAGTCGGCGCACTTCGGCTTGGCAGAATGTTTGATAGAGCTCTGAAAAGATCAAATAACAAAAGCAATCAAAGCAAAAGAAACCTTGTTGTGTTGGCGGCCTTCTCGTTCTCCTTCTGCTTCGGTTTCTCCTGGTGAACACGGATCGCTGCTCTGCCCATCGACGTCAGATTGATTTCATGGTTGCACGGAATGCAGTGAGCGTGGTAGTCGTCCTTCCCTTGCTTGATACCGGTGAATTCTCTCGAATATTCCTTCTTGTATTGTTACTTCCTGGCTGGAGTTGGCATGTTGATCTGAAACATGCCAACTCCAGCCAGGAAGCAACATTTTTAACATTTTTGACCAAAAACCGTAAAAAGAGACTTTGGCCTAGCTTTCTGTTATTTAGCTGGTCGAAATTTTCTGCAAAGATGAGCGCTTCTATCCCGCCTTTAAGAAGCATGCTCTTTACCTGAAGATGCTGGAGGAATTGGGCATCCTTACACAAGTGGGTGAAGAGCCCATTTCCTGTCCTTCCTCCAACTCCCCTTCAGTTGTCTCAGCCACGGAAGAGGGTGGGAAAGAGTCTGGCAATACCTTCTCCACCACCGAGACTCTCCAAATGTTCTCTTCGGCCATAGTCGATCAAGTGACTGGTCCTGCTACAGAACACCAAAAACAGTTTGCCACTTCGGTTGTGGTCGATACTTTGGGTGTAGGACAGCAAGGCAAGCAAATGTTTGCTTTGTACAATGTAAGTGTGGCTTCAATTTGCACAAGCTACCTTATTTTCTCTAATAAGGCCCCACCCCTTCCTTTGATTTAAAATCGTGTTCTTGGCATTCTGTTCTTGACTCAATTTTTCCAGATGACTCTCAGGCGATTTACCAACCAAATTTTAGCTTATTTTCTTAGCTAGAATTTGGTGGGTAAATTGCCTGAGAGTCATTTGCAAAAAGTTGAGTCAAAAACAGAATGCCAAGGACACACTTTTAAATCAAAGGAATGGGTCTTACTAGAGAAAATACGGTATATGTCCAGAGTTGTCGACATGCAAAATAACAGAACAACCTTAGCCATTTCTAAGCAATTCTTATACCGTATTCTCTCTAATAGAACCACAGCCCGCCTAATTCAAAATCGTGTTTTTGGCATTGTGTTTTTGGCCTACTTTTTTCCAAACAAGTCATAGGTAAGTTACCACCCAATTTATAGATAAAACAATAAGCTACATTTTGGGTGGTAAATTGCTTGGGAGTTGTCTCCAAAAAGCAGGCCAAAAATACGATTTTGAGTTAGGGGGGGGGGGTGTGGTTCTATTGGAGAGGATACGGTAAGCTTAAAACGATTTTCAAGCACACGTAGACAGAAGTACAAAATTCTTGCACACAGAAGTATGATAGATGTATTTATTTAGGTGCGGGTATTGAAGACAGATCCAAGTGGACAGGGTAAAAGCGCCTCTTCCTGGAATGTGATTAGAAGATACAGTGATTTCCATCTTCTCAATGCAGCTGTCACTAATAAGGTTGTTTGTTGACTTGCTTAGAAAAAATAGCGGCTGGAGCACAATGTGCAGTATAGCTCAAAACCATCTTTATTATGTTTGAGCAATAGAAATATAGAGAAGTCATGTTTTTGTTGGCAAAGAGCCATTTCTAGCAAAGAAAATTGACAAAAATGAACTTTTTGTCTTGTGGAACTAAGTTAGAACAGGCCCGGTATGCATCAAGTAGGTTAAATACAGTCAAATAAATACAGTCAAATAAATACAGTCAAATAAATACAGTCAAATAAATACAGTCAAATAAATACAGTCAAATAAATACAGTCAAATAAATACAGTCAAATTAATACAGTCAAATTAATACAGTCAAATTAAATTAAGGTTTGACTGTAGTTTTCTCAATTCATATTCAGAAGAGTATATCTCTACAATCAAGCCACTCCATGAAATTTTGTTTTCAGATTCAAATTCCTGAGGTCCTTTTGCTCACAGGGCTGCTTTAGGAAAAAAATGGCTAAAGTATGGAATAGGCATCCCAGTCAACTCTAGAACAGCACCCAGTCTGTTCTAGAGTCGACTGGGATGGTTATTTTTATTTCTAATAGGCAAAAAGAGTTCAGGAATCCGAATATGATAGGAATCGAATAAAAAAAAATTAGAAAAACTTGTTGTAAAACAGCTGAGATAATCAAGTTTAAGCAATTTGAGAGGATAAATGAGTAATTTGAGGGGGATAGGGAATACGCACAGCTATACTTGAAAAAGAATACCAAAATAGAGCAAAAAACAATAATTTTTTAGTTTCCCAACCTCCGAAATCTAAGTTTTCCTGGCAAGAAGACTTTCAACAACCTGGATCAAATGTTTCTAGAGAAGCGCTGCAAGGCTTTAAATGCCTACATGAGTGTAAGTAAAAACTAGTTTTGTAAAAAAAAATGGTCACTGTACCGTATTTTCCCTAATAGAGACGCAAACTCCCCCCAATACAAAAGCGTGTTCTTGATCAATGTTTTTAATGCATGTCTTGCATACGACTCTCAGGCAACTTACCACCCAAATAGTAGCCGAGACAATGAGCTAAAAGTTGGGTAGTAAGTTGCCTGAGAGTCGTATGCAATAGATGGATTAAAAACATTGGTGTTATATGACGTCTCGTATAACATCTGATATAAGAAGCGGTGTTATATGCGTTGTAAGTAGCATGCATGGCTCAGTGGTTTGGCTACCTTCTTTTTCGTTACAAAAAATTGGCGCAGTCGCTAGTTCGAATCCGCTCCCTCGTTATCTAGGACTACTATGAGATTGAGATGTCCATATTCAGGGCTATACGAGATTGAGATGCCTCAAAAATTCTACGAGGGAGAGGTGTTATATGCCGTATCGTATAACATCTCATATAACAAACGGTGCTATATGCGTATAAGTAGAATGCATGGCTCAGTGTTTTGGCTACCCACTTTTTCGTTACAACAATTGATCAAGACGGTAGCGGTAGGTTGGGCCATCATTTTGCTTAATTTAGCCACTGAGCTATAGAAATTTCAACAAATATTTATCTTTTGCATGCTTCCGTCAGCATTTTTTATCGGTTTTTATCTTTTAGCTGAAGAGCACAATTTTGATTCAGGGGCTGGGCGTTTATTAGAGAAAATACGGTATATATCATCTAACTGCCTGTTCAGTGCCTTCTTCAACCCCAGTTGCTGAACTCAAATCCGGGACTGGAATCAGAGGTCTTTGACTTTCTCAGCCAGAAATGCTACAAGGGAGGTGGTGCAAGAGACCATCTCCCCAAGAATTTGATGGCAGATTTGTTTGTCAACCCAATTCTCAGTGGAGTCAAGGCGTTTGGGAGTGCGGTGACGGCAGTGCCGGACCAGGTCTTTGATGGTATCAACAAGGCTGCTAGTCAAGTACTGAAGGCAGGTGCATCCCAGCCCGGCCGCTCCAATTCCTACTCCAGTGTAGACTTCAATAGGGTGGCAGCACATTTAGGAGAAAATGTAAGAAAATTGGCCACTCCACAGCCAAACACATCAAGTAACCTCCAAAAATTAAGTACTTGGGTCTTTTAAGTACATTGACCATATAAGAAGCATTTTTTGACCATTTTTAAAGGGATGAAGGGCTGTATAGGGAGGGGAAGGGACAAGTAAGAGGAATCCAGTAGATTCAGCAAAACTATATTTACCGTATATTCTCTATTAGAAGGCCCGGGCCTTCTAATAGAGAGGGGCCTTTTATTTTTCAACAAAAATTCCATTTGACGCTCAAAAAGAATTCACTAAAGGAGGAAACCCATAGGCGCCTGCTCTGGACTTGATATTGGAATGGGTGCATCGAGCCTGGCAAGAACTCAGCAAGGAGATGATCGCGAAATCGTTTGAAGGTTACTTTTTTGGATTCTATTAAGCCGACATGTCGGCTTAATAGAAGATATACGGTATTTATTTTTTCAGTCTGCGCAATCACAACACCAACAGATGGCTCTGGGAACGACAAAATCGCGTGCTTCAAACCGGAAGGATCCATTGGTTCATACATGTTCAATAAAGTGTTAACCCAAAATTTGCTGTTTGAGGGGGTCTTCTATTAGAGAGGGGCCTTCTATTAGGGAGGGGCCTTTTAATAGAGAATTTATGGTAAACTCTTCTTTATACGTTCTATAAGTTTTTATAAGTTTTAGGATTCCAATGAAAGCATTCCCCTGAGAGTTATTCTCTTGTTTGTGGACGAAGTATTCGGACTTCGTGGACGAAATCAGTGGTTCCGAAGGAGGTTGGTAGCCCTACTCCGTCAATTTGTAAACGCCGCTTTGGGCTCCTCTATCAACCGGCGCATAATTGATGCTGTCCAATGGCTCACTTCCGGAGAGCAGGTGGCTCAATACCTGGTAGCTTTCAGAGACTCTCAATGGAATGAAGCTGGTGTAGTGCTGTCTAGTGCTGAACATCCCTCCACAGAAGCACTCAGAACAAGGTTTTTGGCGAGGTGCTTGATGTTATCCGCATTGCCGGACGAGTTGAGGCTGTTTATTGGTGGAAGCACCACCATCACAGGTGTCACCAACATCTCTGAAGCCCTGCAAAACAAACACCTGAACAGAAGATTCTGGTATGTGGTGCTAGAACGTCTCTTACCTACTATATTCCCAAACAACAAGTTTGAAAAGACCTTGCCGATGCTCCACTCCAAGAGTCCAAGGAGCAAATTTGTATAGCTGCACTTATGGTGCCTCTATCCTTCTTCTCACTTTTCGGCTATACACATTTTGTTGTATCACCGCTTCTTGGCATCTCTACTTTGCTTTTAATGGCTCAAGTTACCCGTCAAATGTGCCGTATTTTCTCTAATAAGACGCCTAACCGTTGATTCAAAACCGTGTTATTGGCATTGTGTTTTCTACCCATTTTTTGCAGATGACTCTCAGGCAATTTACCACCCAAGTTACAGCTTATTATTTTAGCTACAATTTGGTTGGCAAATCGCCTGAGAGTTGTCTGCAAAAAGTGAGACAAAAACAGAATGCCAAGAACACGATTTTAAGTCAAGGGGTGGGGGTCTTACAGTCGAACCTCGTTAAACTGGCACCCCTAATTCAAAAAAATGTGTTTGTGGCATTGTGTTTTTGACCTATTTTTTGCTGGTGTCTTCTGGGCATGTTATATACCAAAATGTAGCCTAGAATCTAAGCTAAATTTTGGTATATAACATGCCCAGAAGACACCAGCAAAACATAGGTCAAAAACACAATGCCACAAACACATTTTTTTGAATTAGGGGTGCCAGTTTAACGAGGTTCGACTGTATTAGAGAAAATATGGTACTTATTTACCCAATCAAATTTTTCAAACTTGCTTCTTCATCTCTTCTTTTGTCTGACGATATTTTTTGGATCTTCTTGCCTTGGATCTTCTCTTTCCAACTAGGTATCAACTAATTTGACATTGTTTGAAGAATTTAGGAAAAAGGTTTTTGAGTTAAAATATCGTATCACCTCTATTAATCTTCCCCCTCTCTCGCCACCACGGTCGCTGGTCAACCATTTTTTTGCGGCTCAACCACCCGACAATTAGGTACTGACATCATACTAAGGAATATAGCCCCGAATCCCGGCTAAATTTTTGAGTATAGTGTCAGCACCCAATTGTCAGGTCGTTGAGCAGTAAAAAATGGTTGACCACCGGCCGTCGTGACGAGAGAGGAGGGAGGATTAATAGAGGTTATACGGTACTCTTTGCTTCAATGAAATACCTTTTTCACAAACTCTTTTTTAATAACACCGAGTCAGCTGACACCTTATTTTAAAGAAGAGATGCGGGGCTACAGGCTGAAAAAAAAAATATCAGAAACAGTTGTTGAAAAATCGCTAACATAATCAAGTTTTTATTATTTGACGGGGTGAGCCAGTAATTTGATGACTGAAATTAGTCATAGACGATTTTAATTCCTTCACCATTTCGCCTATTTTAGCATTCTACCGCTAATGATCTCATTGACTGAAGCATAACTTTATAGATTGCATCATAAATGGTATATTTGTAGTAATTTATGAATAAAAGATTAAATACAAAAGAGTTAATGTTTAGCACACTCGTTTTCTCGTTCTCTTTCTCCAAATGCTAGTGTATGGAAAAAGTTCTAGAAGAAAAACAGGAAGACCAACCGCCATAAAGAGCGGCGTAGCTGACTGGGCGTATGCCAAGAAATAGGTGTGTAGTTGTTACGTAAATTTGTATACCGCTATAAGATAGTCAATCCAAAAGTAGTCACTCGAATTCCGGTGCCGAATAGTAAACAGAACAGTAGACCGTGACGGACAAGAAAGAATTCCTAGAAGACAAATATAAAGATGAATTTTTACATTCCTTTATTGACAATTCATCAACAACTACAGAACAACAAGTAAATGTGTTCTTTCCACTTCTTTCTACTGAGCGGAGGCTGGCAACGTGATTTCTTGAGGAGTACCACTCTTGAACAGCTCAGTGGCATCAGTGACATCGGCAGCCACCTCCAAGAACTGAATGACCAGCTTGTCTTCCTTGGGTGGTCCAGCCTGAAAAAGGAAGAGAACATGCAAGTAAGAATGCAAAACAACAACTTACAGTGCGAGTCACTTCAAGAGAAGCTGTTTGAGCAGGCTCTACGAATCCAAAGACGGGCTTGAGACGATAGTGATCGTTGTTGGTCGACTTGACCTTGAAGGCGAGACGCGCCTCTCCCGAATTGGTCAGCGTATGTGTAGAGACACCACCACTAGCAGGCACTTGCAGAGCAGCAGGATCGATTGCCAAAGCCATTTCCTTTTTTTTTGGAACGAGAGCGAGAAAAGCAAGCAAAAGGCAGAACAGCAACCACAAAGACTGAATAATAGCAAACAAAATTGTTACCTTTTATAGTCTTTTGTGAAAAATATCTCGGATCTTCTTTTTGCGACAAATTTGATAGGTGAAATTTGAAAATACAGGGACTATATAAACAAAAACTTTCTTGTATCAGCATCAGTTTGGTCGTTTGCTTTGCTCGTGAACAGTCGCTTTTCCTCGCTCTCTGCTTTTCGTGCACTGAAAGAAAAAGAAAATGGCTACGGTTCCTCCTGGTGACATCTGCACTCAGCCGAACTCCAAGGTGGTCTTCAACGCTCCCTACGACGACAAGCACACCTACCACATCAAGGTTAGCTTTTTCAGTTCTTTCTATTAACTTATCTCCTCCCGCTGCAGATCATCAATGCGGGCGGTCGTCGTATTGGGTGGGCTATCAAGACTACGAACTCGAGGCGTCTGGGAGTGGATCCTCCGTGTGGAGTGCTCGACCCGAAGGAATCCGTTCTGATGGCTGTCTCCTGCGACTCGTTCGACTTCGCCTCCGAGGACACGCAGAACGATCGTATCACT
>BBSZ01008283.1:0-15570 GCA_000981365.1 Subanguina moxae
GTAGCTTCCATGCTGAGATATAGTTGAAAGAGAGGTGGTCGACGTTTCAAAATGTCGGTAAACAGTCAACCCTCGATAAACAAACCCTCTAAATTCTTGTATGCAATGAGTAGGGTCTGAATGTAGGGCAAAATGAGGTCTCAAACCTTAATTTTGCTTTGATAAAAATCTGTTCTAGAAAAATTTTGAGGATATGCTTGCTTTAATACTAAAACATGCGTAGAAATCTCTCAGAGCCTATTTCTATCAAAAAAATCTGAAATCCAAGACCTCATTTTAGCAAAAGCCCATACCTAGACGCCATTCAATGCACACAAAGCTTAAGAGACCGAGTCGTAGGGGTTCGCTTATCGACGGGTTCTGCTTATCGAGAGGTTTCTACCAACTTTGGCTCAGTAAAAGTATAAAGAATCGAAAAAAAAACAGCATAGAATGTCATGTATATGAATTGTTATGAGAGAGCTGGAAAAAAGAATATGAAAAGCCACAAATATTGTTTCAGATTCTAGCATTTGTGGTTGGAATTTTTTCGCCCACTCCAGAAATTCAACTTTTTTGTGCCGGGAATGCAGTGGCGCTCTTCTTCGACTACATATACCAGCTGTTTTTGTTTACTTCTACAGTTAACTAATCTAGCTAGTCTTTGTGCACACATTTTCGCAACCTAATATTTAAAGGTGGCAATGGCTGGAAAGATGGAAATGCAACTGGAAAACTCAGACTTACCACTAAAGACAAGAGGCAGAGCACGTCAAGGGATGAAGCAATTAGTGAGTGTAATTTTTTGAAACACGAATATGAGTTTTTTTCTATTAAGTTGAACAGGTTCATGGCCAACTATTGCAAGTGGGTGGCCAACGGCTTCACTGCAACATTTTTGTTTTTGATGCTCTTGATCTACTGGACAATCTCTTTCCAAGCCGCTATGGACATAAAACCTAACATTAATCCAAAGAAGCTTTTCCTTGCTGACTCATTGATCAATGAGGTTGGCATTATAGTCGACTTCCGATATACCCTATTCTTTTCTAATTCCACAACCTGGTATGCACCCAGGAAACGACATGCCTATAATCTATCAAAAAAAATATAGATCAAAAAAATAATCTCACAAGCACGTTTTTTAAACTTGGCGTAAAGGTCTATAATTGGACTAACTACGGCATGATTGAAACCAATGTATTTAGATGAATGCACTGAGAGACACCTACATTCTTC
Organism: Subanguina moxae; assembly: GCA_000981365.1. Classification (NCBI taxonomy): domain Eukaryota; kingdom Metazoa; phylum Nematoda; class Chromadorea; order Rhabditida; family Anguinidae; genus Subanguina; species Subanguina moxae. The sequence goes on from BBSZ01008283.1 coordinate 1,219, forward strand.
CTAACTACACTTCCATAGGTGTTTTCCTCAACAAAGTGGGTGACTTAAGTCAACCTTCACGCAAGTCGCGTGTGCATCAGTTGGTAGAAGAGTTTGAGGCGTTGCCCAACAATCTGGGACCTCAGTTTACCCACTTTTGGTTACGCGACTATGACAGATTCATGGTAAACAAATGACGTTTATACCTCTGTAGTTTATTAAGCAATGTTTTCTAAGCAAATTGCGGAAGAAGAAATGGAACTCAACCCATCAATAAGCTACCACAAGTCGGGCATGAAATCCTTTTTGAGCTGGCCGGAATATAGTCACTGGTATGGGAAATTATTTTACTTGGTAAATTACAAAAAAAAACTTGCAGGAATGGTTTTATGCGCTTCAATAATGATAGGCGAGAAATAAGACAGTTGTCCATTTTAATTATTTGTCATTCATTGCTTTCAGCCTGGAAAAATTTTTTGTCATTTTTGCTTTTCATGGTATGGAATTGGTTGATTGGGATAAGAGAGAGAAGCAACTAAATCTCTGGCGTGGAATAGCTGATAAGTTTGTATTTCAGATAAATATTATAATTACATCGACTAGGTTAGGCAATTAGCCGGACAAATATCTTTAGGTAATCAACCAGCCAATTGCTTAATTAAGATGTCACTTGCAGTGACGGCTCATCGAAGCTCGACTGTACCTTGCTTTTGCAATTGCAGTTTTTTGGCTATTTTTGCTTCTTTGACATTTTTTTTTCTTGTAAAACATATGATCAGCAATAGATTTTAGATACTCAGACTTAGAAGCATGGGTCTGGGTACGATAAAGTTTTGGTCACAGTCAACCAAACATATCCTCTGTTATGTTCAGGTTGAAGAGGCTCAGTTTTTGGACCAAATACAGACTCTTATACCAGCCACAGTGCAGTCTTCTCTCGGTCTGTTTGTTATTTCCTCAAACATTTTTTGAAAACAACTGATTGCTTCAGCAACTTTGGTGTGCATGATGTTAGTCTGTTTTGTATTCATGTCAAATCTATTCACTGTAATCGTTGCCACAATGTCCATTGTTTCCATATGCATTGGTAAAATTGGTGAAAAGCCATATTTGCAAAAAAAAAACCCAAATTTTTAGGCGTTTTTGGTTTTCTTTCAATGTGGGGCATTGGATTGGACCCAATTAGCATGGCAACCACTATAATGTCAATCGGATTTAGGTAAAAGTGCATGATTGCTGTGAAAAAATTAGACGACATCACGTTTTAGTGTTGATTTTCCAGCCCATATTACATATCATTATCACAGGTTTTCTGTAAAAGGTTAAATTTTTATGTTAAGAAACCTTTTAGATGTGGCCAAGAGATAGGCGAAAAAATAGTTCCTAAAGAACGCATATACAACTCATTGGTAGCAATTGGTTTCCCCCTTTTCCAGTGTGGATTGTCAACAATTTTATTTGTGTGAGTAAATTTTACATCAGGATCCAGATTAATTATGGCACAAAAGTTGTTTTGCAAAACGGTCAAATCCCAATATAATAGCACTTAGACAAATAAGCCGAGGTGCCACTATATTGGAAGTGAACTCGTGATTAATTATAGATTGTGTCTTCTCTCCGTTGATACTTACATGAGCGAGGTAATTACCAAAATTAACTTAATAAATTGTTGTTGTTCTGACAGGTGTTTGTAAAAACTATGGTGCTCGTAGTTTCACTTGGTTTGTTGCACGGACTGTTTATAGTGCCTACAATGCTGTGCGCGCTGTCTACTGTCTATTATATATTAGTGGATATTCAAGAGGTTTGAGCAAATAATTACAAATTTCTAATCAGTAGCAAACGACATTTAAGGAAATTGACAAAATTGTGAAAAAACTGGAATTCAACATCTCAACGACAAGACTAAACTGGACCGCCAAGACGGCGAGAAAAGCCGACGAAATAAATATTGCAAAAATTAGAATACCCGCATCTACCTAATGTAGAGTTCGTATGCCGTATTTTCTCTAATAGACGCCCACCCGCGTGATTCGAAATTGTGTTCTTGGTATTCTGTTTTTGACCCACCTTTTCCAAGTGACTCTGACAATTTACCACGCAAATTGTAGCTACTGTAGCTAAAACAATAAGATAAAATTTGTGAGGTAATTTGTTAGAGAGACGTTTGCATGAACTGGGTCAAAACAAAACGCAAAAAACAGGATATTAAATCACAGCGGAGGACTTTTATTAGGGAAGAGTACCACCGGCAATTTCTCGGCCACGGACAAAATAACGCCGCGGCGATGTTTCGGCGAGGCGTTATTTTATCACGTACCGGCAATTTCTACATCCGGTAAGACCAATAATATAACATGTAACTTTCGTGATTTGTTGAAATTTTTCAGAATTTATTCAAATCTCTTATTTATTGTAAGATTCTATTCTTCCACTGCTAAATATTCTTTACGTCTTTTATATTAGGGCTGTGAAATGGAGAATTCTTCGCAAAAATACTAGTATTTCTTCGCTTATCTAAATTCAGGAGAAATAATTTTCACGACCTTGAGCCAAAAATTTTTGTTTTTTAACCAACAATCAAATCGCTTGAATCGAAATTTGCAAACATATTTTCCTGTTCATTTACTCTGTTCTTCCTGGTTTATCGTTATTGTCTTTTTTTCTTATTTTCTTGCCTTATGCTGTGCCATGTTTAGATGCCTAATCGATGTGAGCCTATGCATTTCACTATTTAACTCACGCAGAAGAAATGAAAAATGAATCAGGTGGTTGTCGGATAGTGAAAATTCTGCGATGCTAGCTGTAGAAATCATGCTATAAAAATGGAAAAACTCTTGAAGGCCTTTTATCAATCTTAAAAGGTGAGCTATTTATTTATAATTATTTATAATTTATTTATAATCTTTATTATTATTCTACCGCGATCTTGTTCGCCATACTTCTAAAGAAGGGCAAAGCGTAAAGTTAAAGCTTCCACCACTACAAAAACTTTCTACCAAAGAAAGTTAGGCTTGGGGTTTGTTTCTCTGAGTTCGATTTGCTTGAATTAGATCCTATTCGAGGTAGTTTTATCTGTAATTACACATTAACCATTCAAATCTAGGCAGCAGTGGCGGTAAAAAATTTTTAACTAAATAATTTATTGAGAATTTACAAGGACGAACAAACAAAATCACTTATTATCTATTTTTTTTGATTCGTCTTGAAGTTTCTCGACTTCTGCAAGCCTAAGCTTTCTTCTTTCACTGAGTCTTTGCTGCCTATCTTCTTCCTTGATAAGCTCATCCGTCTCAGCCATAGCAATTCTCTCTCCCTGGATCTTCCTTATTCTTGTCTCCATTTCCCGGGCTTCATTTGTGTTCTTCCCGAATATCCTTCTGAGATATGTTGATTAAAGCAGTTTTCGTAAAAGGAATAAATTTACTGACCCACACAAGGATGCAATACCATCACATTTGGGATCAACGTCTGAAATTTACCAAATCGAATATAGTAAAGTATAATAAAAAATAAAGGGGCGCTCACCAAAAATATAAGATTCATCCAATTCCAAACTGTCGCGAATCATACTCATAGCTAAAATGTTTGTGTTGGCGCAGGATGGTGGAACTATTTGGTAATTTAATAAAAGGGTCATTGCCATCGGGGACGAGAGGGAATTTCAAAATTTTGATTGAACACAAATTAAAAGGATAATGGATACACGATTCCTTAAAGTGATCATACCTCTGCCATGCTGAGCGTTGGAGATGCGCAGACTTTGCGGAGGAAAAAGAGCTGCCGCTAAAAGAAAGAAAAATTATAAGACTTTGATCGAACTAAATCAACTACTGACCCACATATCTGCCTTCTGAATTCAGAAAATTGAAGGTGGAGACAGCATGTTCCTAAATTAAAATGGTAATTCTTGTGGAAAAAACACGGCTAGCAAGCAAAAACCGTAGCCATGACTTCGAAACCAATGCTAAAAACAAAATGAACGGCCTAAGCTTGTGTAGGAAAGTTATTTTACTTCTTTTTCGATATCAATCCTACAAGATTTCGCCTAACCTAAAATGATATTTAGATAATTGAGGCTTTGGCTTTTAGCAAAAAAAATAATACTTTATCTACGTTACTTTGATCTCCAGCACCTACAACAAGGCAATCCAGCTTTGGCTGCAACATAAGGAAAAGCTCCAACGACCTTTCACATATTTGGTCTGCTGAAAACACACGCCAAGAGAGACTGAATGAAGACGTACAAATCCAAAGAAATGTTTGAGAAAAGAAGTTAAATTACACTGTTTTTGGAAACAGCGCAATTGGGCCGAACATAAATGAGCCATCGACAAGACGGAATCCATCTGAAACATCCAAATGTAATGACAATCGAGGTTTTTCCTCCGACACAAAACTTAAGAAAAATTAGTGAAAATAGCAAACCTGCACTAATTGAAGCCACAGCGGTCTAAACAAATGGTATTGTTAAAAAAAGTGAAAACATAGGAGAAACCCACTTTGCCACTTTCTTTCATATCTTTTGAGATAAAAGACAACCTCGATTGGTCTCCTAGATCACTCTCTCCGGTCGGAATTTTATAGAATCGATCATCTTGGTTTAACATATCATCACTTAAGCCGGATTTGCTTCGTTGACTTATTGTAAGATGTCTGAGCAGCAGACCCACTTTTTGCGACGAGATCCTTCTTAATACGGCTTGCATTGTCCTCCAAAAAACAAGTTCATCCAAAACAAAATGGAAGAAACCGGAGAAGTGTTTTAAAAACAAAAAACAATTATTTAAAAATAAATAAATTACATTTTGCCAAACTATTGAAATCAGGGCTTCTTCTTAATTTGAAGTTATGAGCAAGGTAGAGTAAGGCTGGCCACTTGTCGTGCTACCAATATATTAAGTTTTTGAAAGTTGTACGAAGTATTAGTTGTTGCACATGTCAGTTTTCTGCTATTGTTCTAGTAATAAAATTCATTTTAGAAAAAATTCCTATCATCATGATACGACGTACTTTCGGTTAACACTAGAATTACGGCATGAGTCAAAAACGACCCGTTGCAGTATTAGACATATTTTGTTTTTGACCTATGTTCTGCTAGTGTATTCTGGGCATTTTATATACCAAAATGTAGCCCAGATTATAAACTATATTTTGCTATATAATATGTCCAGAAGACACTAGCAGAACCTAGGTCAAAAACACGATATGTCTAATACTGCAATGGGTCGTTTTTGACCCATGCCGTAATTCTAGTGTTAATCGGACGGTGTGGGACGAAGACATAAAAAGCATTCTCGAAGGCTTTGAGTCCAAATTTACATGAAAGTTTGCTATATATAAGTGGAATTATTTTCGGGACCTTAATCTCTTTAACATATTAAAGAATACATTTGCAAACTGTTCTTCAACAAATTTATGCTTGCAGATTTTTTTGGTAGATATTCAAGGTAATCTGACAGCACAAAAATTTTTTAACAAAAATGAACATTGGCATATTTATGCGACAAGTCAATAATAAAATACAAAAAATAGAGTTGTGATTTTGACGAAAAATCCTTTCCGTGTCAATTGACCGTTGCACAACAATTGAACAAATAAAGTACAAATCTCTCTGTATCGTATTTTCTTTGGTATCACGGAAGTACCATATTTCCTCTGATAATCTCGGAATCATTTCTAAGGTAAGTGAGTGCGTGCATCTCTAACTCTCAAGCTTAGGCTTAGGGCGCCCCTTCGGGGGCTTGGAGTTGAGATGCGCACATCCTCGTACCTTAGACATAAATCACTCAAAAAGGGTTCTGGATGCATGAAAAAAGCATGCATATCGGAGTTTTTTATGCGGTAGGCCCCAGCTAACAAAACTATGTTCAAATTCTATCTTTTGGGGGCATTAAGGTAGACTTTAGGCAGGTTTTCTTAGTCTTCTAAGGAACAATAAATTTAGTTTTAAATGTAATTTTTAGTGCAATACAATGGATGAAATTTCAGTAAAACTTTTTTTAAATCAGTTTTTTGAATAAATTTTCGCGTAAATTATGGTGTATAGCTTTCTGTACACCCTGTAGAGACAAAGAGACAAAATTATATTACTAATATTCAACAGTTCCTTCCTTGAAAGTATTTTTCTTCTTTAATTTAATAACTGGCTTCGTCTGGATGTCATTTGCGTTTCCGCAAGAGGCACAATTAAAACAACGGTTTTTGCATTTAGCACGGAAACTTTTCTTTGGTGATTCTGCTGGTTGGTTTTGTGAGTCACTTTGCTTGCGCTCACCCAATTGGTCTTCAACACTTTGTATGTTATCTGTTGCAGGTCGACTTTCTCGCTTAGACTGGACGTCATTTCCGTATAATAGTGGCGAAGAGACGGACCATCACGTTCCTCCCATACATTTTCTATTCCATCTATCAAACTGGATTTCATCTGTCTACGAAGGTCAAGCTCAGCAGCATGCTCACGTTCAGATTTATATATTTGATCAAAAATCTTGAACTTATTATCTTCGTATACAAAATCATTTTCGCCATTACAAATGAATTGCTCTGAACGACTAACCACTCTCTGAAAAATGTATTTATGTAAATTGTCTCTTTTTACCTATAATTGTGTACATTTTCTTGTTTGAAGGTCGTTCAAAAAGATCGCTTCGTTTTGCCTTGTTCCCCCTGTGGGCAAAATTTAGTGTCTGGGCTGATAGTTATTTTAGGATTAGCTCTAGCATTAGCATTAGCCGTAGTTATAAAATTTGATGCTAGTTCTAAAGCTAATGCTAGAACTCAAAAAGGCAAAACGAACTGAGCAACCTAATATATAATTTAATATGTTATAACCACGTTATAAATTTTGTAAATAAAAAGCTTTTCTAACTTTATTTTCGTCTAATGCCTCAAGTTCGCATGACTGCTCCTTTGGAAGTTCATCAGTACGGATCACCACAAACCTCAATCCATTAACAATTTTTTCATTTACTGCATAAGCTATAAAGTAATTGAAATAAATTCCTATTAAAGTTTAATTTATTAAGTTTATTAATTAACGGGTGGCGACGTAAAATCTTCACTCACTTCTATACCTTGTTTACAACAAACTTTCGATGAGCTGCTCATTATTTCAAAAGCCATTTTTTAGCATTTTTCTTCTAGTTTTTTTCTATCTTTTGTGATTTTTCTTATAGATTAACTTTTTTTATACAAAAATGACATATTACATGTATTGGTGACTCAATAAAAAATTTGAAAAATAAATTTATTTACTACAGTGCAGATTTTGCCTCGTCACCTGTTATTAAAATTTTGCTAAAAACATTCAAAAATGTGCAAATTTGAATTTTTAGCCTTGATCGCCGATGATAAAAGCAGGTTATTCGGGCATTTTCAGATGCCGACTTCCTTGATTTAACGACCCCCTTGAGTCAGTCGCCGGGGGGGGGGGTCGTTAAATCGAGGGTTGACTGTATACTTAACCATCATCGAATTTTATATTTTACATATATTCTGGCTATTAATAAAAACGTACATGAGGATTTGTTGTCTTTTAACACAATAAATTTAATATTTGGATCATTAACTTGTACGTAAAAAAAAGTTCCTTGTCCAGAAGCAATATAGACTAGGCTAGCTAATAGGAAAAGGTTCAAAGGCTGGAGAGTAGCCAACATTTTCTACCTTTGTAAAAAATATTATAAACAAAAGAAAGGCTTCACGACTAGCAAATAATTATAAGTGATTAATTTAGCTTGCACAGCCTTTTTTATATGGCTTTAATTGATATAGAAAAGTCGAAATAGACAAGATGGCAGAGTTTTTCTAAAAACGACGATGTTCAAAATAGTGAGTTGAGCAAACGCGCTGCCTTTTGCAGTTACATCGCTTGCCTCTCCATGCCAGACAAGCCAACCCATGGGTTGTCGTGGACCCACGACCAAGCAATAGTTATTTTTGTGCTTTACGTTGTCACCTACTTTTTTTTCTCTTTTTGTCTAACATCCTCGGCTTTAATATAAGTTGTATGCGATCAACCTTTAATTTAACGACCCTCCTCTCCCCCTAAAAAATTTGAACACAAATCAGATAACTTATATGTGTAGGGTTCAGAATACAGTCGGTATTCGATTTAACGGACGCCCAAAAAGTTTGATCCACAGCTTGGTGCGACCATTTCTTTACCTCAATTTTTGACATTTATAAAAATTCTCTTTTGCCTTGAGGGACCAAGGTAGACCACCTTCTGATTGGTATTTTTAGACCCCGAAAACTACACCTCGGCATACAATAAGCCTTATGTTAGAGATTAGGCCAGCGTAGGTTAGCTGAGACATAGCCTATACCCTGTCTCACCTAGGTTTATTAATTTACAGCTAACAGATAATTTGGTACCCAGGACGAGTTGGGTGAGGCGAGTTGGACCCGGGGCGAGCTGGGTGTCCTCCCATTTTACTGGTTTATTCCATCCAATTTTAGACGTAGCAAGCACTCTATTCTTTTTTTGTGATAATATACCAGTTAAAAAGAGCACAAATAAGAGCTGTCAATGTGAAAAAGCGGATAATTACAAAGTGATGCACATATTTTTTTACGATCCTGCCATTTTTTCCATCTATTATCTAAGCAACAGAGTGAAATTTGATAATGAGTCAGCTGTGAAGAATAATTTTAACAAAAAAAAATATTTTTTTATCAAAGAGGCGCCAATGTTCCGCTAGTCTTGCCGACCTTTTTGTTTAATCATAAGGAAGAGAACAATAGATAAGACCTTTTAATGGCTGAAAATAGGTAGTCGCAACTCTTTTAATGTCCAAATGGCTTCGAATTGGATGTTCAAAGACCCTCCTTTTGTTAGCTTTTACTTGGGTAAAAAGAGCAGTGTAGGCAATTGCTGAAATATTGTGTTGGAGAGGGTGACTCCTAGGGTTGAATGTTTTTAAACGCCTATTATATTTGTGTGGCGACTGTTACTTTGGGTGCAAGTACACAATTCTACTCCTATAATGTTGTAAATCCAGAGCAAGAGATTTTGACTGATTGGATTAATACCACTTATTATAAAAGAGATGGAAGCATAATGGATCTCACGCGAATGAACATATTCTGGTCATTTGTTGTTTCCAGTATAGCTGTTGGAGCTATTGTCGGAGCTTTACTGACAAAGTAAGTAAGTTTCATCAAGTCAGTACACTTCAGCCTCTATATGACATTTCCTTTGAGCAGCCAGGGAACCACCCCAGCTATTGGATCAAAACTAACTGGATTTTATAGGAAAATAGTTGAAAAATTTTTTGAAGGAAAATACCCCTTGCTTCATTCAAAGACCTCAGGGTTCAACTTTTTCCAACAACATTGAGTCATTTGATGCATCATTGGAAAGAGGAAATCCAGGGCTACACGCTAAAACAAAATAGATTGAATTTCAGATGTCTAGCCGAAATGTTTGGACGGCGGAATGCACTTATAATTAATGGCGTTGTAAATATTGGTGGTGCTCTTATGGAACTTTTTGCAAAAAACTTAAAATCTCCGGAACTTTTGATAGCTGGGAGATTCATTTTGGGCGTAAATATGGGTTAGTCACTAGTTTTTGATTAGATCTTTTGACCATACTTGGTGACAACCAAACCCTTCCACTGCCCCTCCCCCCTAATCGGACCTACTCAGTTGTAGGTCTGATATAGACTGTCAACTAATTCAAAAACCCATTTAACTCTCAAGCCAATTTCACTCCCTTACGGAGGCTCAGGGGCTTGGAATTCACATGCTCACACATACATACCTGAGAGACCAATCACTCGAAAAGACTTTGTCTGCATAAAAACAATATTCATACCAGAGGGGCGAGGGAGGGGTGAAGTCGTTAAGGGAGTAGCGCCAATTTATTGAACTTTTTCCATCTTTAGGTCTCAGCTCGGGTCTTGTGCCAATGTACTTGTTGGAAATCACTCCGACTCGTTACAGAGGAATTGCCGGCACTATTCACCAAGTGAGTTTTGCTACTACCAACCATTCTAATGTGTGATCGCAGGGTTTGGATCACTTCCATTGCCTTTTTCTAGACAGCCCAAACCCTGCGAGCCAGAAACTTTTTTAAGGCAGCAGTCGCATTTTCCGATTGGTTTTCACTGCTGCTTGGTCTGCCTGAAGTGTTGGGTAGTGCAGAGAATTGGCCAAAAGCGTTTGCTTTTCCTGGTATTCCAGCCTTGCTCTTATGCTTGATATTGCCATTTTGTCCAGAGAGCCCTAAGTTTACTCTAATAGCTAAGGGCAATAGAAAAAAAGCATTGGCTGATTTGCAAAAGCTGGTGGATAAAGAACAGGCACATCTTATGTTTGAGCAGTTGATCAAAGAAGCAGCTTTATCAGAGGTAACGCTCCTAACGCAATTTTAGAGGGTACCGAGGCATGTCATTTATTTACTTCTATCTTGTTTGTTGGACTAGAGCTGGGCGAAAACCCTTTCTGCATGCATATAGTTCTCAACTCCCCTCGGGATGGCGTTCTAGTACAGCATGTGGTTCTATTTTTTGACCCCCTTAGTAGTTGAATGAATAGAAAAGCTAACGAGTAAAACAGACACCTCTTTCTGCTAATTATTATGGTAAACATTCAGGAAGGTTGTGGTGGATATCACGAGCTTTTTACAAGACCAGACCTTCGTTTTCCACTCTTCATATCCGTGTGGATATCTATTGCTCAACAGTTCACAGGTTGTGCAGCTGTCTTTGCCTACAGCACTGACATGTTTCTTAATGCTAGGCTATCACCGTAAGAGAACAGTCCTTATATATGATTACTAAAGCCTGGCTTCAAGATCCATAGCCAGATACTCTACCCTCTTTCTCGGCATAGCCTATTTTGTATTTGCTTGTGGTGCTGCTTTCTTGATTGAGAAGCTAGGACGGCGCATCCTTTCCATCTTCCAATTAGGCTCAATAACCATTGCTCTGGTATTTTTGAGCTTATTTGCATGGATCCAAAAGTATACCAATAACATGTGGGCCAGTTATGGCACTATAGGCTCTTTGGTTTTTTATATGTGTGTTTATGGGGTAGGATTTGTTTGAAAAATTGTAAGAGGCTAGCTTTTTTATTTAGATAGGTTCACCAATTCCATGGATGATTACTGGAGAAATTTTCCCAACAAAGGTATGGAAGGACAAAAATTATAAATATTTTTATACAAAACTTTAGTTCCGCTCCTCGGCCATAACAGTGGCAGTTTTTGTCTCTTGGTTTCTTGTTTTTATAGTTTCCTTGGTCTACTTGCCATTTAAACAAGTAATTTTTATCTTATTTTAAAGTTGGATACGGTCAGCGCTTGATACAAAGCAAAATTTTTAAATAGGGATAGCCGATATCGTCCTTACTGGGTTGTGACGAGATACAAATTATTTTGGGCCGGAGAGCCACATTCATTATCCCATATTTGGTGCAACCTTTTTACTTTTCTTGGGGAAAAATTAACGGTCCTTCGACTGGTATACATTTAACTTTCTGCAAGTATCTAACCCAAAGTGGAAGGGAAAGGCGAAGGAGCAGTTGCGTTACTATTATTTTTTAAATTGTCTATGGAAAAAAAACTAGCGTAAACATAGAGAACCTAACCACCTAATTTTTTTGACCAAAAAATACCAAAAAAGTCAATCATTTGATGCACTCCTACCTTTTATTCATTTTAGACTGTGGGCGTCTCTCTAAGTTACTTGCCTTTTATTATCATCAGTGCTGTGAGCACTTGCTTTGTTTATTTTCTTTTACCAGGTAGATGAATAAAAAAGTATTTATATAAAAAAATTAAGATATTTGCAGAAACCAAAAATAAGCTGACAGATGCTATTGCCGAAGAAATAAAAACTCGTTCAAAGACCATCTCTTTTGCGCGTCAGATTCAAACACGTGCCAAATCCAGAGCATCCTTGGAAGAAAAGCATAGGCTGATTTTGTCAGACTCGGAGGTCGCCATTTATAAATATATGTCTTTCGAGAAGAATGATAGAAAGTTGAAACTAGACAGAAACTACTTCCTTAAAAATACCTTACAAAAGATTAAAATGTGTAGGTAAAAGATTTCGGTGCTACTTTATTTTTTCATTCCTATATTTTAGTTGTAAATATTATTTTTTCGCCACTTCTACTATTTTCTCCACCAGCCCGATAATGCACCTCTCGATATTTATTAAGTTTATATAATTAGTACAGAATTCTCATATTTTTTCACAAGAAATACATAATTTTATCGAAAAACAGACATTTTATTGATAACGAGTTTTTTTCCATCACATTTTTCTATCTGATTGAATTTTTTTGACTATATTGTAGATTGAAATTAGCATACAACTTATCTACTGTGCATTTTTGGAGAGGCAGGATAAACAGCAGAAGTACCATTGTTGTAGATACAGTCGTGCTTTTTAATAAATGCTTTATTGAAATTTGTATAAGTTAGCTCAGGAAAAAAAAAATATCGCGTAACCTATAACATTTACCATAAAATAAACAATTAGAGCAACTCTAGAACAGGCAGCTTAGTTGACTCTAGAACAAACTGAGTGCTGTTCTAGAGTTGACTGGGCTTGCCTGTTCCTAAAAAATTTCTAAAAAATAATTAAAAATTTCTAGAAATGCTACATCTAAAATGGAGATAAAATATTGCTTTTTTTTGGCTGCCTTTTTTTTTGTTTAAGGCTTTTGTTCTGTTGTTTGTCTATTCGTTTTGGCTGAATCGCTTGTGCGTCCTCTTTACAGCTACAAGGTATTTTGTGACATGAAATAACACTTTTGCTCATGCCAAGAAAACGTTGCGGTGATGATTTGTCTTGATTGCTTTTACCATTTTCAGGAATCCACTCTTTAAAGGATGGAGATTCATGCAAAATATGATTACTATTTTCACATCTTTCCAATTCCCACTTTTTTGCTGCTCGATGTGAAATCTCAGTCTCATACTTTTTGGAATCATGATATTTTGCGTCAAAAAGTGTAAACCTATTTTTTTCATAAACAAAGTCATTCAAATCCTTAAATTTACGTCTAGATCCTGTAATTCCTGAAAATTGTACATTTATAACTTTTTTATCTTATTCCCATGCAATAAAATGTATTTTTTGTCACAAATGATGTAAACTCGCTGCTTCCTATTGGCAAAACGACAGTTGGCCATGTTTTTTCCCGAAATTTTTGATATTTTTTAAGCAAAAGCATCCATTTGCGAAAGGATATTTGCTATTACTCTATTATAGCATAATATAGGGTAAAAAAAAATCTCACACCAAGTGGACATCCACTTGGTTTGGTTAGTGCATGGAGAAACATCTAAACTTGCATCTTCTTTCAAAGCTTACAGTAATGTTGCTGTTTAAGACCACATCTGAGTTAGGCCTGATCTACATGCTCAAAACTTTTGAGTCAAAAGCCACCACAAGACGGGTTTTATTTAAGATGCAGAGCACTTATAGTATACGCTACCCACTACATTTCACTATACGCCATCCGCTCAATTTATAAATATAAATATAAAACTCTTGACATACCACGTCACTGGCTTCGCTTATTGGAAATGCCTTCTTTGAAGCGTATAGTGAAATCGAGTGGGTGGCGTATACCGTAATTCTGCCCTAAGCATCTAGTTTTTTTTGTCCTTGTAATAAGGAATATTTTTTATTAAAAGTTCTTCCTACTTTTTGTTTCCTTTCTGATGTCTATTACTATTGCTGCAAGTTGAAAATTCTTATTTATAAGATTGTCAACAACAAATAAAACACTTCTTATATGCTGTTCTTCCACCACGGAATGGCCTATAAAGTAACTATAAAGTAAAAGTAAAATTATTGTATAATCTCTGTTAGTGAGCCCATTTTTTAACCCTCCCAACCTTAAAAATATATTTTTTAGCACAGTTTCATACCATATATGGGTTTTTTATTCAAATATTTATCTTTATTAAAGCCCCCTCTATACTTCTGTGAAACACATTTCGCGAAACAAATTCAAATGGTTTTTTTAATGGCTTAAAATCAAAAATTGTTGTTTTAGTTTCTAGACATCTTGTAATCAAAACGATCAGTACAATAGAGCAAACATTTTTGTAGTAAGAGCTTTTAAAGATACTTTTAAAAAGTCTGGAATTTAGGCCATTTACGTTTGTTTCGTGACTTCTTCAGGCGAAACACATGAAACAAACGTAAAATGGCCTAAATTCTAAACTTTTTATGAAAATCTATAAGAACTCTTATTACCAACATGTTCGTCAGATTCTGCTGATCGTTTTGAGCGCAAGAAGTCTAAAAAATAGAATAAAAATTTTTGATTTTAAACCATCTTAAATTTGTTTCGCGTAACGTGCTTTGCGGAAGTATAGAAGGGCTTAAAAACATACAATAA
>BBSZ01008290.1:0-10691 GCA_000981365.1 Subanguina moxae
GTTAAACTGGCACCCCTAATTCAAAAAAATGTGTTTGTGGCATTGTGTTTTTGACCTATGTTTTGCTGGTGTCTTCTGGGCATGTTATACACCAAAACGTAGCCTAGAATCTAAGCTAAATTTTGGTATATAACATGCCCAGAAGACACTAGCAGAGCATAGGTCAAAAACACAATGCCACAAACACATTTTTTTGAATTTAGGGGTGTCGGCTTATCCAGGTTTGACTGTACGCTATAAAAAAGACTTTTCAAGTTGCTTCTGAATACGGTCCCTATAAAAAAGTTTTTTTTTCATTTCTCAAAGCCACACAATCAGCTAACAACTTCCTCTGTTCGTAAAAAATGTGCACAAAAGGATTGTATTATACTTGCATCTTGATCCCACTTCTTTAGCGGGTTAAACAAAATAAGGAGAAGAAAGAATAAATATACAGCTCAAATAAGGGAAAAGGACCTAAAATGGTTGTTTGACTTGATGAATCAGCCCTCTTCCCAAAATAAGGTGGGCGGAAGGAGGAGAAACAAGGCTGTTTGAAGCAGCAGCAGCAGCCAAGCTTTCCTCCACAACTCTTCTTCTTCTTCTGTATATTGTGGAGAAGCCGTGTAGCAGCTGGAGTTGCTGCCTGTTGACACTGCCTTGTTTGCAGCCTGGACATTTATCACCGGGCCTGCCCCTCTTTATTGTTTCCCCTGTGTTATTAGAGGGCAATAATTGGCAAGCAGGCACTGCAACAATCCTCCTCCTTGATTACGGCTGAATTTGTGGTTCTTGCCCCTCTTTGTTGGCTCTTCTTGTGCTGTTGTTATTGTTTGTTGATGCTCCTCTTTGAAGTTGACTCTGGTTTTATGCTTCTCAAATGGAACGGCATATTTTTCTGTCCAACAGTTACTTTTTAACTTTTCAACTACTCAGTCACTCGTTGCTGGTGGGAGTATTTTTTCGAATTTCAAACAGTGGGCATTCCATCGAAACAACAGATGAAAAACGTGCGGTAAGCGTGTTTTCTCTACTAACCACCCCTTCCCCTAAATTCAAAAAATGTGTTTGTGGCATTGTGTTTTTCACCTATGCCGTGTTTTTTCTAATAAGGCTTCGTTGATTTAAAATCGTATTCTTGGCATTGTGTTTTTGACTC
The DNA here is from genome assembly GCA_000981365.1 of Subanguina moxae. NCBI lineage: Eukaryota > Metazoa > Nematoda > Chromadorea > Rhabditida > Anguinidae > Subanguina > Subanguina moxae. Next base: position 1,139 of record BBSZ01008290.1, read on the forward strand.
AACTTTTCCATATGACTCTCAGGCGGTTTACCAACCAAATTGAAGCTGAGAAAATAAGCTAAAATTTGGTTGGTAAATCGCCTGAAAGTCATATGGAAAAGTTGAGTCAAAAACAGAATGCCAAGAACACGATTTTAAATCAAAGGAGCCTTATTAGAGAAAATAGGGTATTTTGTTGGTATTATCTGGGTATGTTATATACCACAATATAGCCTAAGATTGTAAGCCATCTTTTGGTATGTAACACGTCCAGATGATACCAACAAAATATAGATCAAAAAGATAATGTCACAAACAGATGTTTTGAATTGGGGGGGGGGCTTTATTAGAGAAAATACGGTATTTTCACCAAAATGGGTATCTTGTTAGAAAATACGATGCAGTTGAGTCTGGAGGTAGTGCACACCCTAGTGACCGGCTCAGGTTGTGCACTGTATCGAGCTGTGCACTACATCAAAGATGAAATAGAAGGAATTTTTTGATGGTGGGCCGACCCCAGGTGTATACCATATCGACCATATACCACATCAGAGTGCACCAATTTTTTCCATTGCTGTAGTTTATCTAATGTTTAGTGTGGTTCTGACTGTTTTTTATGTTCAGCATGATTGATTTACCTTACAAATGGTATTGGAACGTCGATAAAATACACAAGATATAAAATTGAGAGGATCAATGAGAAAATCTCACTCCAAGTTTGAATTTTTAGCAACTCCTTTTTGTTTAGTTCCTAGCTTTACATCAACCGCTTTGATGTAAATCGGCCAACAAAAGAGAATATTTTTAAGCCAAGGCTGAATATTAGAGCAATAAAGAAGATTAACAAAGGTCAGAGCCGGCAAAAGTTTAAATAATTGTTTAATAGCTCCACATATTCCAATAACTCCACACTCCTACCAATTCAACATATCGTTTCGTAAAAAAAACATACGAAAATCAATGTTTGTACAAAATCAGATATCCACTTTGGGTTTTGGAAAAAAAATTGTGCGCTGTTATTGTCAGTTGAGGAATGGAGCTTCCGCTTTCCACTTACAGTCAAACCTGGATAAGCCGACACCCCTAAATTCAAAAAAAAGTGTTCGTGGCATTGTGTTTTTGGCCTATGTTCTGCTAGTGTCTTGTGGGCATGTTATACACTAAAACGTAGCCTAGAATCTAAGCTAAATTTTGGTATATAACATGCCCAGAAGACACTAGCAAAACATAGGTCAAAAACACAATGCCACAAAACACATTTTTTGAATTTAGGGGTGTCGGCTTATCCAGGTTTGACTGTACCATGAAAAAAAAAGGAGACAGACTCACACTAGGAATCGAACTTGCGGTTGATGCGCGATTGTATTGACACATTTGCATTTTACCGTATTCTCTCTAATATAACGCCCCCCCCCCCTAATTCAAAATCATGTTTTTGGCATTGTGTTTTAAACCTATTTTTCCAAACAAGTCTTAGGCGAGTTACAACTTAAATTGTAGCTTATTGTTTCAGCTACAATTTGGGTTATAAATTGCCTGAGAGTCGTCTGCAAAATGTAGGCCAAAAACACAATGCCAAAAACATGATTTTAAATTAGGGGGGGGGCGTTCTATTAGAGAGAATACGGTAACTATAATTTAGTTTTAGACTTGGGCTGACTGCTTTCTTCTCTTTTTCGCTATTTTAACTGGCATTAAAAAGCGGAAAGAAATGAACGGAGACATACAAAAGGCCTTGGATCTGATTGTTGCGGAACCTCAGAAGTACTTTCCTCACTTCCTTTTTGGTTGGTTTAGTCTTGTTTTTGCTTGAAAATAATTCTATTGGTCGGAGTTCAATGTTTATTGGCATGTTTAGAGTCAGATGTGTTGGGCACAGTGGAGTTGTTGAATGAGTTGGTGACTTTGCATGCCACAACTATTTCTGAGAAGGGAGGTTCTGGCAATGGCCACAGCTTGACTATTCAGTGCCTTTGGTGCTGGCAGGTCTGTTTTTTTTTGACTCCATTAAAAGTTTGGCAAAAAAGTGGAAATATTGGCCATGACAAATACAAACTTTGCAGGACTTGATGGAGAGCGCCTTCGGTATGTCTCCCATTGTGGACGAGCTGCGACAAACAGAATGTGTGCATGTGGCAGCTGCCTGTCTAAAATTGCTTGTCCGCCTCCTACAACTGGCCCCCAGCCCTGTATCTAGAATTCGGGTCAGACGCGAACTGAATGGTAAGTATCATTTCTACTACTAACTCAGACATAAAAATTTCTCAAAATAGAGCTCCAAGTGCAAGAATTGGTGTCACAAGTCAGGTCTGTGCTTTTGATCTCTCTCTATAATATTTTGGTCATGTGGGTGTGTCTTGATTTGGAATTACCGTATATTCTCTATTAGAAGGCCCGGGCCTTCTATTTTTCAACCCTTTTTAGAGGGGGGCCTTCTATTAGAGAGGGGCCTTTTATTTTTCAACAAAAATTCCATTTGACGCTCAAAAAGAATTCAGTAAAGGAGGGAACCCAAAGGCGCCTGCTCTGGACTTGATATTGGAATGGGTGCATCGAGCTTGGCAAGAACTCAGCAAGGAGATGATCGCGAAATCGTTTGAAGGTTACTTTTTTGGATTCTATTAAGCCGACATGTCGGCTTAATAGAAGATATACGGTATTTATTGTTTCAGTCTGCGCAATCACAACACCAACAGATGGCTCTGGGGACGACAAAATCGCGTGCTTCAAACCGGAAGGATCCATTGGTTCATACCTGTTCAATAAAGTGTTAACCCAAAATTTGCTGTTTGAGGGGGTCTTCTATTAGAGAGGGGCCTTCTATTTTTCAACCCTCCTCTTAGGGGGGCCTTCTATTAGAGAGGGGCCTTCTATTAGGGAGGGGCCTTTTAATAGAGAATTTACGGTATATCGTGATGTCGAGAGTCTGGGTCGAAGTTTTTTATTAGTGGGCCAACCAAACAAAGCCAAAGGGGCCGTTATATCGAGAGTCTGGGTCGAAGTTTTTTATTAGTGGGCCAACCAAACAAAGCCAAAGGGGCCGTTATATCAGGAGAGCCGTTATATGGAGAGTTTACTGTATTTGAAAAACTTGCTAAAAATCAGCTGGGAACGCAATGTAATGCTCTGAGTGGTGGAAGGGCCTTCTTTACTAGCAACTTCCTTGAAAACACTGGCTTCCGTCATTCCAAACTGTGTTTTTCAATTTTTTTATAGTATTGCACAAAAAATGCAAAACAATGGTTCTTCTAAAAAGCCATCCAAAAAGGGTTGCTCATTGCCCTCGAGCTCCTTCTGATTCATCCACCTTTCTCTGCTTTTGTCTTTCTTTCCCCCCTTCCCTTTGGCATTTAATAGCAGTCACAGAAGCAAACAAGCAAAAGGAGCTGAGTGCTCATTTACATTATTTCCTCGCACAATTCCAAGGTCCTATTGATTGCTTCGCCGGCACCAGATTGATCACCTATGTTTTCACCCCCAAAGTTGGCAATCTGGCACAATCCCTTATTTGGGGGAGAATCGTTTTTTTGAACACACTTTTTTTCTTTTATTATTTTTTAATATATTTTTTTTAACACATCTACACTTGCGTTGTAGAGAATACTTTTGCGCATCTTTTTGTCTTTGATATCAGTTTCGGCTGTAAAAAAATTAGTAAATTCGAAAATCGGTATACCGTATTCTCTCTAATAGAGCCACACCCCCTAATTCAAAATCGTGTTTTTGGCATTGTGTTTTTGGCCTACTTTTTGGAGACAACTGCCGAGCAAGTTACCACTCAAATTGTAGCTTATTGTTTTAGCTATAAATTGGGTGGTAACTTGCCTAAGACTTGTTTGGAAAAAGTAGGCCAAAAACACAATGCCAAAAACACGATTTTGAATTAGGGGGTGTGGTTTTGTTAGAGAGAATACGGTAAGCGAGACGTTATATCGAGAGTTGACTGTATTATTGTGCGAAGACTTGATTCTCCTAAGTCTTTTAAGTCGTTAAAAAGCAATTAGAAATTTGCCGATATTTTTGTCAAGATAAACTCAATGTAACTTGACTGTACCTCCCTAATTTTGGCCTAGAAAACATCCGCCTAATACAGTCAAGTCTAGATATAGGGGCACCCCTGTGGACCGGCCCTAAATGCCCTTATATCGAGGGTGCCCTTATATCAAAGTGCCCTTATAGCAGGGGTCTGCGAAGAAAACTGTTCGAATGTGCCCTTATCAAAAAAAATTATTCAATCATCCATAACAATAAACACCAACAAACAATATTTACCGTTCTTTACCAGAACCAACCAAATCGGTGCGAAGGTGCCCTTATATCAAGGGTGTCCTTATATCGGGGCGCCCCTATATCGAGACTTGACTGTAGATATTATTTCTTGATTGGAATAAATATGGTATAATATCACCATTATACGACAATGTTATATTTATATCTTTGTCTACCACTATATTTCCCAACAAACTATATTTAGCAAATCAGTACAATAAAATAAATTTTGCAGAGAGAAATTCGAGTGGGATTGTGAGTTGCAGAAGTGGATCGGTGAATGGATGAGTGCTGGCCCATCATCTACCACTGCTTTGCTGGATGTGTCCAGTGCTGTGGCCAATCGCACTGACGCCGACTCCGGCACCTTTAGTGGGGAAGAAGACGAACAGGCCCTGACAACTGTAGCCTCGTCCACTTCTGCCATGGTTAATTCCTCTAATTCCTCTTCTGTTGAGCAGTTGAGTGAGGTGGCAGACTCATTGGAGGTGAGTCAGTGTTTTAAAGTGAATTATTAGTCGGTTTGTAAAAAAAAACAAGCTTTTGGTCTCGAAAATAGATATTTGCATTTATTCTTTTTTCAAATCTTTTGACAGGCATGTAGCCCTGCATCTCTTCTTTTTAAAAATGTACCAAATACATGTAAATGCACCAAAGTTTACAAAAAGTTAGAGATTTAAGTCGTTGAACAAAAGAATTGTATGAAAATTGTTTTGATTGGAAGGCTTAAATTTCAAGCTTTTTGTTTTTTTTTTTGGGGGGGGGGCGTTTATTGGAGGAAGTGCGGTATTTTCAGTATTTTAATAACTAACCCTAATTCCTTAAACTCACCTTAATCCTAATCCTAACCTATTAGGATTAGGGTAAATTTAAGGCTAGGGTTAGGAGCAGGATTAGTTTAAAGACTAGAATTAGCATTAGAATAGCCCTAATCCCTCACCCTAATTCATTAACCTAACCCTAGCCTTAAACTACCGTATTCTCTCTAATAGAACCCCCCCCCCCTAATTCAAAATCGTGTTTTTGGCATTGTGTTTTTGGCCTACTTTTTGGAGACAACTGCCAAGCAAGTTACCACCCAATTTATAGCTAAAACAATAAGCTACAATTTGAGTGGTAACGTGCTTGGCAGTTGTCTCCAAAAAGTAGGCCAAAAACGCAATGCCAAAAACACAATTTTAAATTAGGGGGTGTGGTTTTATCATAGAAAATAGGGTAACCCTAATCCTTAAACTTACCTTAATCCTAGTTCTAACCTATTAGGATTAGGGTTAGTTTGGGGTTAGCCTAACTGTTAGGTTAGGGATTAGGGTTAGTTATGAAAACACGGGGTATTTTGACGGGAATAGACATAATTTGGCGAAAGATTTTAATTTAAGCCTTTGAATAGTCTTATGCATTTCAGAATGACACGCTTAGCCAACTAATAATTTGTCTACGCTCCCCTACCTACAAGCCCATCTTAGAGCCTCTCTGCCATGTCTTACTGGATTTGGTGAAAGAGATTGGCAAGCAAAAGCCGGTAGCTGAGCCGGAGGCAATTCTTCAACACATTCGCGACTCCTTTCACTCCCCAGCTACAAATAGAAACAGCAGCACTAGTGGTGCCTTATGCGCACCTAGTAGTGCAGTTCCTTGTGTGACTGCAAAGGCGCCGCCTCCGCCGCCTCCTTCCATTAAACTGATTGCTGCCAGCCCCAAAGCGCTAGGGCCTCCACCTCCACCAATAAATGGACTGATGGACAGGGAAAGATCCAAAAATTCCTTGAAAGGATCTAACAATACAGCTGCTCCTAGGGAAGAGGTCAAAATGGACATCCCTACTGCCTTGAAGCTAAAGACTGTACCTGCGGAAGGCAAGAAAATGCGTCACTTGCAATGGTTAGGATTACTTCTTGTAACTCTTACACGGTCAACTCTCATTAAAAATTACCTATGGGGTCGGTCCCGAGAGGGTATCTTATAAGGATGGTCGACTGTAGTCATTAGGGTTAGGAAAGTAGATGATCAGATAATTCGTCATTTTTAGTTCGATTTTAGGTCGGGGTCGATTTGTCCATTATTTACTGAGCCGTATTTATATTTTAGATATTATATGTTATTCTTTATCAACGTATATTCTCTCTATTAATACCACCCCTTTTTCGTCACAACGGTCGGTGGTTGGCGATTTTTTACGGCTCAACCACCCGATAATATATTGGTACTGACACCATACTTAAAAATGTAGCTGACATCCTAAGCTACATTTGGCGGTGAGATTAATGCAGAGTGTACGGTACCCAACATCAATTAATGAACATCCACCCAGTGTTTTGGCAACAACAAAAAATGTAGCCTTATTCAATTACAATAATACATGTGAGACAGCTAGACAATGAATAACACAAAAAAATTAGTAATCTCTTGAATATCCTCGCAAATCGGTTTTGTCAGAAAGATGGGAAGAGTCGCATCTATACTCGCAGACAAACTTTCCTGGGACTTTGCCTTCAGCATACTTTGAAACAGTTGCTTGCCCAGGATAAATCGGCTTTTCCCTAGTTAAAAAGATGTGGACCGCAGCCAAAGAAGATTTGTGACCGATGATTAGAATATTGCCTGTAAAACAAGCGTAGACTTTATAAGATGGGAGGGAGGCTTACAAACCTTCTTCGCATGCACCAAGAATTTTTTTCATTGTGTCGAACACTCGCTTTTTACACCCAAGATTGCCCAAACTGCCTTCTCCAGGACTTACATCGGCATGAACAGGGATATAATCCAAATCAATGAGACCAGGAAATTGATGTTCTGTATCCTCCGCCGTTTCGAATCCCGCAATAGCTTCGTTAATGACTCCCGATGACTGAAAAAGTTCAATATTATTCCCAGTGCAAGCAACACTCTAGCAGAAATTAAGAAAACATACCTCAAGAAAACCTGGTTCAATTAATACCTTTATTCTATGGCCCTTTAAAATTGCATCAGCCTAAAAAGACATAAAAACTTGATAAACTAGCGAAAACAGACACTGTTTGAATTGTTCTACGATAAGGAGACGAAAAAACATAATCCTTCCTGATATCTCGAAACCTGAAAAACGAGGCTTTCTTTTAATATTCTTTCACAAAACTACCGTTTGTAAAGTTCTTCAGCTTGCGCAAGTCCTCTTTCCGAAAGCGGCGCATTGTCTTTGGTGAGAATGCTGTTGTAGAACCAAAACGGATTGACGTCATCTTCCCTCAAATCAAAATTTGTAACCTTGATTTCAAAAATCTAGAAAAATAAAACACCTCTCGGCATGCCTAATCGTATAAATGTTTCTCCTTTTCATCGAATGCACCGAAACAGTAAAGTAGATATGTATACAAGGTAATTTTGTTATTGAGAAAATGGAGGAAGTCTTGCTTCCAGTACTATCAGAGAGCAATACATTTTGGTTTATCAAAAACAGCAGTATAGTCGGGTCCTTTCATAGCGTACGGTCTCGACAAACTTGCTTTCGATAGCAAATTAGTCTGCTATCCAGCGACCAGAGTACCGTATTTCGTGTAATAAGCGCCCCGGGGCGTTTATTAGAGGGGGGGGGGGGCATTTATCAGAGAAATGGCGCTTATTTTTCGACCTCTATAACGCCGAAGGCGCCTAAAAATTTTTATGCATATTCATTCAGTCATAATTTTTTTTAAAGGGCAGGAAACTTGCTTGTCACAGCACTTTCGAAATTTAAATTCCTGCGGGGCCACTAAAGTCTTAGATTAGGTTTTCCTTTGAATTAAATTTCGAAAGTGCTGTGACAAGCAAGTTTCCTGCCCCTTTAAGCAAAATATTAAATTCGCGGTAGTACTAGACGTATTTTATGCGCAGAGCTTCAAATTGTCTTGAATATCGACTTCTTTCGATGTTATTGTTGGTTGTTGTTTTATCGAATAAAGCGAACTAGACAGTTTTCTAGTATGAGCTTAATCAAAAGTAGTCATATAAATTGATGAAGAAGAAAAATCTGAAATGACGAGAAACAACGAAACTTCAACGAGAAACGACGAAAGCATCTTCGTTGTTTCTGATTAACAGAATGCCAAGCGAATTTTCGTTGATTTTTGGTTTTTCGTTTTGACAACCATGCTTTCTCCTCCCCAATTGTTTCATTTCAACTGACCTCTATTGTGCGGGATGGCTGACCAAAATTTTCTTCCGTCTTCTTCTAGTGATGCAGGCAACCAAACAACTGATGGTCTTCCGAATGTAACAACTGATGCCATGAATCAACTAACTAATTCGTCTACTTCTCTTTCTCCTGTGCTTTTCCCGACTCAAAATGAAAATCCGGTGGTCGTTTTCCAAAACGCTGTGCTGCGACGTCCGTTCGACTTGCTTCCAGTGGCTGCACCAATGGTGGATACGCCGATAAGAATACCAAGAAGAAGCAATCCTTATCTTCATCACATGCATCGTCGATCGGAGCCTGTACAAGTGATTCGAAGTTATTTTGCGGAAGAGATGGACTATCTTGCTCCCCTTCTCTATGGATTCCAACCTCTGAATCGGGGAGATAGTACTTTTGTGCTTGCTATGGTATGGTTTCCTTTGCGAATGTAGGGCTCTTCTTTTTTCATGTTCTCAACCAATTATTTTTTCAGTATCCTCCACCTCCAGACACCAGGGAAGATGATGTCTGGTCCGTCATCAACGAGTTGCCTTTAGTTGTATTCCGTGGTTTTCCTCGCCGTCGATAGCTTTGATTGAATTCTCAAATCAGATCTTGACTGTTTGTATAAGTCAATTCACGTTCATTCTTCCCTGTTCATGCTCTGTTCTAATAAAATAGTTTTGTCCGTCTAGTAGCTAGTTAAATTTCGCTTCACTCGCTGCTACCAGTAATGAATAAGGTCCCCTAGCGTCCCAGGAGCCTATTCTTGCACCACCACGGTGGATCTCAACGCAATACTGCGTTTTAGGATGTTTGGTGCTAGGGAACTTTTAAAGGCGTCTATTCTGCCCTCAATACAAAGCCTACAATATATAATACAATTCAAATCATAAGATAAAGGAAAACAATTAAAACACTCTGGCTAAGCTAGCGGATAGAAGACGGGCCCGTCCTCTGGTAATCGATCCAGCTGCTATGGGCGCCACTTATTTATAGCGCTCATACTTGCCGTCTCGATCACCAGGGGAGGAGCGGACAAGGGAGAAGCATACATTTTTAGTGTAAAGTTCACACGACAGAACCATTTTCAAAGACAAACCATCGCAACATTCCAATCTATACAATTTTCACAAGGCAAACGGGATACAAAAACAAAGATTAATGAGCTGTGGA
>BBSZ01008291.1:928-20182 GCA_000981365.1 Subanguina moxae
GTTTGAATATGTTTTTTATAAAAACAATAAATATTTATTTGATTTTTTTATATAAATGTAGATACCTGTTTACCCAAAATGCCCATCACTGAGTCCAAAATATTCGCAGCTATCAAAAATGGAGTCTTGCTAGAGCAATTGGCTACTTTTGACAATGATCAGCTTAAGTTGTTGTTGCCTACACTTATGCTTGCCTCCTTCCCAACCACATCTGCAATTTCCAGTGAATTGGTAGATGGCTTCTCTTACTTTTACTCATAAAAATGAGTATAAAATGTTGTTATAGGATGGTTTGAGAGCGCGTTTAATAGATCTACATTCCGGCAACCATTTCCACATGTTCATGAAACTGGATTACTCAGACATTGCTCAGAAATGCCAGCAAATGCAGCAAACAGCCAATTTAGCTGGCTCTAAAAAAAGCTTTTTGACAATGGAGCCGATGGAAAAATTAATTACTGTGTGCTCTCATTTGATTTTGCGAAGTAAGAGCTGCTTGGCCTCTTTTGTTACGACATATATAACTTTTATTTTAGTGCAATCCAATGATGTTTTGAGTGATTCTGTTGAAAATTTTGAGCCCTTTGATATTGAGGTAATTTACATTAGACTAAACTATGGAACACACACCCCAGTCAACTCCAGAACAAGCACCGCAGTCTGTTCTAGAGTTGACTGGGGTGCCTGTTATTTAGTGCATTGTGTTGTTTAGCACTGCAATGAAGAGGTGGCATGGATTGTCTCCCTCATCACTTTCTTCATCCCTGACATATTTCAACTGGAGCTGTTCACACCACTTATGTTGAACTATCAAAATGGGCCGAAACTAATTTCACTGGTTGGTTTATTGGCTTAATTTGTCGTTGTAAGCGACAATTTTTGCTTCAAATTATTAGAATATTCTACCAACAATACCTTGAGCTTAGAAAATGCTGGTAAAACTATATATTTTTTCACACTTCAGTTCCTTCTCAATCATCCTGAGTCTTTTGATCTTGTTCTGGAGAGATTGTTGACTCTAAAGCCTCTGGATGAAAATGGTTTCTTAGGTAAACAAAGACATGAAGCTCTATTCAAGGTAGCTTAAGAAAAACCTATTATGTTTATAAAAGACTTTTTGTAGCTTTTCCAATTACAACCCGATCAAGGTAATCTTTTATTGCTGTAATTATCAAAAAAAAATCAAAATTTTGGGGGTATAACCGAGTCTCGCCAAAATTTTTAATATAATGCTCTTTGGAAACGTCCATGTCTTGGTATTTCTCTTCATATCTTTCTCAAATTACAGCTGAACGCTATCTGGCAGATTTGCTGTGCTCGGAGAATCACCTTAATTTGGTGGTGAAGATGCTCTGCTCCACTGACCTTTTTGAAGAACAGTTTGTGGTGGACACCCTGATTGCTCATCTGACCAACAAGACTGGCGTGTTCACAACTTTCATCACCAAAACACACAGACAGTCCATGAAGAAAATTGTAGACCGGGTGACCAATATCATGGCTAAAATAGAGCAAGTTTTTAATGCATATAAAGTCGGTAGTCGCTTCTGTAGGAGAATTAGGCGGATGCTCGAGTAATTTCCATCTATTGCCGCTGATTGACTGAACAGCTCAGCTTTCAACATGCGGACGGACGTTATCATGATGAAAGACAGTTCGATTCTTTTTGATATGAGGACGTATCATTAGAGTCACTTCCTTGCTCGAAGAGTTGATCGTTCACCAGCCAAGTGGGATGCAGTTCTTCAAGTAGAAGGGGATTATGCTCCAGAATAGTGGTTGAGCATCTAGGGGCGCACTTTGTTGTTCTGTTGTTAAATAAAGCATCACAAAAAAGCGGTCGTTAATTATGCAGCAAGCCGCAAGCCCTGCGGACACATGAGACATTTAACGGACTGTCCGTTACAGTCCTGGTAATAGCTCGGATCCTCGATAGCTATAATTATGAGTAGGCCTAAATGTATGGCTCTAAATACCCTTATTATCTTGTCGTTAAAAACGTGTTTCAGTCGGTCTAGCGACGAGTTAAATGAGCGTGTCATTTTACTGATTTGCCTGATCTGCTCCTACCCTTCTTCCCGACTTTCTGTCAGCGACTGCCAACGCTGGGTATTTCTGTTTGCCCTTCATCTTTCCAAAAAGAGACATTTTCGTTTAGATTCTCTTCCTAACAAGTCAAACCTCAACCAAAAGTAACCTGCTTAAACTTGCATTGGCCGCCATCCTGGCATGTCCTGTTTTAGTGACGTAAGGTTTGACTCGATTAAAAAAGGTGGTCAAACATCCAATTATTTTGAAGCAATCAAAGAGATGAAATAGCTGAGAAATATTTGATTGTTTTCTTCCAGTGGATTCGAGACCTAGCAGCCAGACCTGAGCACGCCTCCCTCAGCCAGCTCATGTTGTTGGTGGCAATCCACATCAACACTAACAAAGGGGATGAACTGTACCGTATACTCTTATAATTTGACTAAATAATTTTGGTAGCAAATTTCAGAAGCCGACTTTTGTCCTCTGTTCTGGGCTTTAAGGTGATTTTTTTGATATAAAAAGGATTAAATTTCTTGCGCCACCCTGTATTTACTCGACTGAAACCCTGAGAATCTGAATTTGAAAATCGAATTTCAAGATGTGGCTTGGTTGCTGAGATGTGATCAAAAGTAGCAAAAGGACTGAATAGGGAGGTGAAGGGAGTAATATAACCGAGGAGCGCTAAAACTAGCGTGTGTGTGATATACTTTCAAAGCCGATTCCTATCAAAAAAGAAATCGAGATCAGAGAACTCATTTTCAAAGCTACTTAAAGAGAAGATTTTGAACATACAGATTTTAGGTCAATGATACTCTACGAAAGCTGGTTGCTGTAAAGACATTTTATTTACAACATGCTGTATGTTTTTCTCAAATGATTTATTTATTGACAAACCCCAACTATACAGGTGACAGACAGAGATGTGGCTGAAAAAGCAGCTAAACTGGGAGTCACCAAGGGTTGGCTATTTATCCAGACTATTCACCAAATAGTAGAAACTCAAAACTTTTTCAGGGCTAAGTGCCAACACCAGCGGCTATCTTCCAGTTCATTGCATCAACCATTTACTGTCTTCAAGGACCTTTTCTAAACACCAAATCCCTATAAAGGCAATATTTTCACAAGTCGAATACAGTACACCTTCGCTAATCTCGCACATAGAGCAAAACCCTTGGGGAGCCAGATTACTGAGATTTGACTGCAAGCAATGATTCTTTTTTGTTTAGGATTGGATCAAGAACCAAATCAAGAGTTGTGCTCTGCCCATCCATCCAGTCATGACTAATTTGCTAGAGAGCTTTTCGAATAGTTGTATTCCCGCACCATCTTCCGAAGACCAACCCTCCAAGAATTACAATGACACTATCGATGAGGCTTTCTTTGAGGTACAGTCGAACTTCGATAACCGGTCACCCCTGGGAACTGACGAAAGGTTGCGTGTTGTCGAGGGTGACGGGTTATCGCGGGCAAGCTTTGCTAAGTTAAAATATTCATATTTATCTAGTCAAAGCTTTATTCCAACAACTTCCACAAATTTCAATTACTTACATTCACAAGCTCGCCACCCACGCAAAGATTCGGACTTCTGAATTTTTTTGATCGATAGGACGAGCGCTTCTTCCGTTATCATGCATTCCTAGCTTGAGCCGAGCTCGTCAGTGTGTTGTTGTTGCGAGGAATCTTGAACTGTTTGGCTGAAACGGACTTGTTATTCTTTGATGCAAGCCTAAGCCTCGATGATCGCTTCCTTGACTTTCAGTGTGATCACACTTTATTTTCATCTGGCCATCTAAAAAAATAAAATGACACGACACACAAAAAATAAAAAGTGACGTATTTTTCTTTGTCGGTAATGGATCAAGAGTGAAAATTGTGGAATTTATTTGCCAGCTAAACAAATCAGGCTTGGGGTGGCGGGTTATCGAATTTCGACTGTGTATTATTTATTTTTTTAAAGCCTCAAGCCTTAGGCTTTTTGGTTAATTCTACTCCATTTGAGGAAGGAAACGGTGGAGTTAGGCGGAGAAACATTCACGTGTATTTTTAGGAAATCTTCTCAGCTGATTTATTTGATGAGAGCGTGGTAGTGATGCAAGTGCTGTCGCTGTTTTATTTGCTCCACTTTACTTATAAACTTGACACTGCCCCTATTTCAAAAATGAATTTGGGCTCTAAACAACCGCCTACACCTTACTCACAAAGACTATGGGCTAAAGTTCCAGTCAGGTTTGACTTGTGGAAGGGATATTCAAAGACTTTAACCAATTTAGATATTTGCTGTTGTTGTTGGACGAAAGACCGGCCTCTTTCCAACACATCCGAAACATATGTCTTCGATTTATTGGAGTATCTATGCCACATATGTTACCTACCATCAACTATGTCTTGGAGGATGGACTGATTTCTTTCAAATCGTTAGTATTTTTGTACAATCCTTAAAAAACCAGAGTTTTGTTTGGCTTCGTCGTCTGGCGAGAAGTGAGAAATTGTGTCTGAAATAATATCATGTTGCCTGTTGTCGAGCACCTCCTAATTGATTTTTTCCTTGATTTTCTTTAAAGACGATCAATGACAGTGTTTGAATCTTTGGTCCTATAGGCAGATGCCTTTTTTGCCACAGTCCTTGTGCCCCTGTTCTTTTAGACCTTTCTAAGCATTTTTAACATTTTCTGATCCCAGGTGCTACACTTAGGCATACAACTAAACCCTTAGGCTTATATTTAGGGTAGGTCGGCGTAAGTTAGCCGTGAACCGGCGATTACCCTGTTTTACCTAAGTTTAGTGGTTCATGGCTAACCTACACTGGTCTACGCTTAACCTAAGGTTTAGTTATATGCCGAAGTGTAGTACCTGGGGTCTGAAAAATTTCTTAGAAGGGTCTAAAGCAACAGGGGCGGAGGAACCAAGGACTTATATAGACGTTTTGGTAATATTGTATTACAGTAAAACCTCGATATAACCAACCCCCTGGGCACCAGCCGAAAATTATGTAATATACATCCATTGTCGTTTGACTTAGAAACCCAAATGATGCCAGCATTTCTCCCACTTCCTTTCACGCATCTCTGGACAACGTGGAAACAGATGTGTCCAATTTCTCAATCTACCTAAACCAGATTGATTCGGCCTCCTTAAAAGAGCAATATCGCCACTACGACACCATAATAGCTGCTATGCATAAAACGGTGGAGCTGCAGTCGGCTCGCCCACTGGTCGACAAAGTGGTGCGCATCTGGCAGCGCTTTGAGAATCTGATTCCCAGGAGGTTGTACCAAGATACTCTCCAAGTCTGGCTCAACAGTCCTCAGTCTGCTGTCTCTGGTTGGCTTAATATTATTTTCTTTAGTATAAGCTAAAACAACAATGTTGCAGGCACAATTCAAGTGGACAACGAGCTTCTATTGGCCGAGACCCCACTCATACTGTTTAGAGTGGATGAACGGATTTTCAAGAGCCCTCCACACTTCTTGTAAGCAATATTTAGACTTTTCTTTGTAAAATGCTGTTTTTAGATGTCTGATGCACATGCTTTCGTTTTACTTGGATGCCAGTAAAAATTCCAACCATATCCGTTTGCTCAAAGCCAAAGCTCAACATACATCCAAAAGGTAGCAAAAGAAGCAGATTTTTTTTTGATAAAAATAGACTATTTAGTGAAATGGAAGAGAAGTCGCAGCTGCTAAAGTCGTACATTGGCACTCAATACCTGGCCGTTGTACAACTCCTTTTAGAGCTCTGTGATAGAACCACAAGTAGCTCAACCACATCCACTGGTGCAAGCAAAGAGGCAGAAGAATTGGAGGAAATTAAAAAAATTGCTTGCGGAAGAATCCATCAGGTTTTTCACGTGCTTGTTCAAAAAAAAATTCATTTTACTACTTTAGATGTTTATTGCTGATTCTTTATTGCCGAAACTAGTTCATTTCAACGTAAATATTTGTCCTTTTTGTAAAATTACAGCAGTACAACTACCTTAGAAACCAGAATAGTACGGTCAACCCTCGCAAATCGGGGATCCTATTGACCCAAGACATTCTCGTTAACTCGGTCCGCCAAGGAAGATCTCAGAAGCAGTTTTATGTATAAATGGCCCTCGAAAGTCCAAGCTCGGTGGTGGTATGATCCAGTACAGTCAACAAACAAAATATCAATCAAAAGAAAAAAAAAGAGCTTTTAAAGGCTACTTAGGTGTTGAGGAGAAAATCCACTTTTAATTACCATTCCCAACTTTTGGGACACACGGTACTACCAGATCTTGTCCTCTCCATCCTCTGCTCTAATACATAAAGGCTTGAAGCAAAAAATAAAGTGATAAGCTTTAGACCTACCCCATTAGACTTATTCCAATAATGGTGAAAGGAGTTCCGTCAGCCCATGTTTTGATTGGCTTTGTTGGAGAATTGTTGACCAATGCCAATCTAGAAAGACGAATATTTGGCATTGTCTTGATGGCTGAACTCACGCAACAGGTCTTTTACAAACTAAACCCTCCAAAAAATTGAATCTCTTGTCTGTTTAGTACAAAATACCTACAGCTTTCTCTGGTGCTGCACTGATCTCAGATGTGCTGGATACCCTTCTCTCCTGTTCCATCACTGAACAACACATTGTGCTTTTTGGACATGTCGTGCCCGCTCTTGGTAGTCTCATCAAAGTGTCGCCGTTTACTGCTCCTAGTTTATTAGAGACTTTAAAAAAAATCAGACAAATTGCTTTGACTAGAATGGCAGTGTATGTTAGTGTAAGTTTCCATTTCTTAAAAGTACCTGTTGCTATAAAAAGGCCATTTAAGATAGTGGCTGCTCATGTGTCACCCGAAAAAAAATTATTGGAATTGGTGGAAAAAACAATAGAGCATTGCGAAAGATTAGAAATGTAACAATTGTTATTTTTTGCGTTGTATGACAAGTTTGAAATCAAAGATAATTTGGGCTCTTTGAAATAAATTTATAAAATAGACACGGTATAACAGCTGACTGGCTGCATTGAATGAAATGAAGAAAAAATAAACAGGGTGCTCCATAGTAGTCACAGTATCAAAGATTTCACGGTGATTGGAGTAAATGTGACCTCCTGCGTCAATTCAAATAGGGCCAATGAAAATTGCACCATCTTTTGCTTAATTTTACCATTGAGCTATAGAAATTCCAACAAATATTTATCTTTTGCATACTTCCGTCAGCAGTTTTTATCGGTTCGTATCTTTTAGCTATGGACAACTCGTACTATACTGAGAGAGGCAAAATGCTTAGCTTCTGTAATGGTTACCTAATGAGCTTCCATCGGGTGCGCATACGAGACGGTCGCTGGACATGGCAGTGCAAAAAGAGAAACTGTGGAGGAACTGCGTCATCAATAAATCAAGAAGATCTGGTCGAGAACAGCAAGCATCAAGTGCATTCTCCGGATGCAGCTCTCGTCGAAGTGAATTGAAATCTTTGGCCACCTTGAAAAAGTTTATATTTTGAGAGATGTGATTGCTATCTCTAAACAGCTTTAAGAATGGAATTCTGAGTGGTTGAGAGAAGCCATGGTTAAGGCTAACCTCCGTTAACCTAGCCTAAAGTTTAAATTTGGTTTTTTCTCCTTTGTTTTATCGAAACAGAAGTGGCAGTAAGCAAACATGCTTCTGGATAAAATTGTTCACGCAATTAGTTACATTTGTTGTGTTGGCACACACAAAAAATTATACCTGCGCTAGGTTGTCATGACTACTCTTTACCTTTGTACTCAATTTTGGCAGCAAGTTTGAACTGGAATAATTTATTAATGACTATAAATGGCTATGTTAAAATCCAGTATGTTTTCTTTTTCTTCTCTATAAAGACATGAGACAGGAGGCGAGAAGTGCTTCTAAGAGAAAAATTGTAGACCATAAGTCTTTTAGTCTAGAGAGACCTAGTAGAAAATCAGCTCAACCAAGAGGTAAATTTTAGCTGACAAAGTTCTTATTTATTGCCTTCATGCATGATTATTGAGCCTTTTTTAAAAGATGTAACTATTCTTGCCAACACTTATGCGGAGGACACCCAGCTCCAACTCGCCCCGGGTATCAAATTATTTGTTAACCGTGAACCACTAAACCTAGGTCAAACAGGCTATAGGCTGAGTCTCAGCTAACTTTTGCTGGCATACCCTAAACCTAAGGTTTCGTTGTATGCCCAAGTGTATTTTTCGGGGGTCTAAACATACCAATCACAAGGCTGTCTACCTGGGTCTACCATGCCAAAACATGAAATACTTAGAATGGATAATTTTAGAGGGCTTAAAAAATAATTTCCCCATCCCGATTTCTCTTTCAGTATGTTATCACGACCAAATTAAATGTTTGCTTGTATGTGTATTTGAAACCAGGACAAGACTAATTGGACCCGGGGCGAGTTGGATTTTTACCTTTCATACAGGTTTTGTAGCACACTCTCTAAGCTGTCCCGTGGTATGTAGAATTGATCTACGAGTTTGTAAGAATTTGGTAATACACGTATTCATAACCACTAAACCTAAGTGAAACAGTGTATACACTGGGTCTCGGCGAACTTATGCTGGCCTACCCTACTGCCTTAACCGCAAAGGACTGGCTCAAAACGACTAGCTTTACCGTTTTTAGAGCATTTAAATAGGTTAGGGGGAATGGTACACGTATTTTGTGGCAGTTAAATTTGGGGGGGGGGGTATGATACAGTAGAGTCTAGTTTTGTATTTTTGGTGGTTCTCTGAAAGTATTGAATTCTGCTAGTAGACCTACATTTGATAACAGAAAATTGCCACAAACTTTGCTTGGTAAATATTTTTTGTGCCCTGTTTTCATAACTTTTCCTTTTTTTCCAGGAGGTTATACTTCAACAGAGAAATTCAGTCGTTCACCTTATATGAGCTCTGTAAATGATCTCAGAGAGGAGTTGCTAAAAACTAAAAAGGCAGGTTTTTGTCTTGGTTATCCGGTATACTAAATCTTTATACTCAAATCGCAACTCATATTTGGTATCAGATTAAGACCCAACCCACAAAGGTATCAACCAAAAATTGTGGCTTTAACATTATCTAAGGTCGATCTAAGGGCACTCTGCATAGAAGACTACACCTTTTGTCAATTTAGTGGGTCACGGAAGAGCTGGAGTCCCTCGGTATAATCTTCGCTATAAGTTTCTCATGATACATAAGGGGACCTAAGGTCCAAGGTTCTATCAGGGCGCCGCTCTCGAGGCGGCTCTTACAGCAAAAGTCGACTGTACTAAAGGCACAGATCAAAAATCTTACTAAAATACTTGAATCACCTTCAATTTACTCCAACAAGAAAGTGACATAAGTATAACAACTTTTTGAGTTTCAGGCTCATTCAATGGTCCTAAGAGATAATGCCTTGATGCGCACAAAACTAAGAATTGCTGAAAAGGAGTGTAAACGAAAAGAGAAGGAAATAGGCGGTTTGTTGTCTAGCGAACAGGTTGGCTAGTTGACAAAGCCCTTATATAGTCTAATTTTTTTTTAGCCAAACACCTCCAAATACCAGGATAGACTAGAAATTAATTCACTCAAGAAGAGAGTTTTACAGTTGGAGCGCGCTCTTCGAAGCAAAATTGAAGAAAACGAGTTGGTGACTTGATACATGTCAAGTTTTGGATACACAGTTTTGTAAATTTTTTAGATATTTGCTATGTGATAGAAATGTTGGAAAGGCTGCCGAAAATAGACATATGGTAAAGATTTTGGCACTAATGTCCTATACCACTGTTCCTGCCAGAAAATAACCTTATACAATTAAGCTTGAAAAACTGGAAATTGAATGTGATCGCCTCAAAAATCATTTGTCCCAGAGGTTGTGATTCAGAGACTATTCTTTGGTTGATCATCTGTTTGAATGTTTTATTTCAGTATTCCTGAAGGAGAATTTTTACGTGAAAAAGCCCAATACATGGAGATAATTGATCGATTGACAGAAGAAAACATGGAGTTGAGAAGAATACTGGGAGAGTATGAGAAAAACAACAAAGGCAATTATAACTGGCGAAGCATACAGAGACCGGCGCTACTCGCTTATATCCCCACACCCACTTATTGTTCAAAAAAAGGTATCCTTCAAGCCCTGGTCGGACCCTACAAGAGCTTTTTAGGGTTTTCAAGCACACTACAGACTTGGTTTACCTCGATCTCCAATGCAAATAAAACACTTTTTAATGGCATCACCACACCTAAAACATGTTTTCTGTATGCTTCACGGCCTAAACATACAAAAAAGTAGTGATACCTCAATCTTTGGAAGATGTGGTACAAATTGCCTTAGCTAAAATTTACTACCTATATAGATTTATTCTAAAATATCTGCCTTTTGCAGACAATAACCTGTTGATCAGGGAAGCAATGAATTTGGACAGAGACTTTCAAGACTCACAAACAAAAAATTCGAGGTTTTGTTTAGTCGACATAAATTTTTTCATAAAATATGATCCTTTTAACAGAAAGCAAGCGAATCACTACAGAGATGCCCTCTCGGCTTTGTTCAATCAGCGCAGATCGAGAAGCGCTGTAGCAAATCGCTCAAACTCTGGTCAAGAAAAGAGAAAACCAGAAAGAAAAGAGACATCCGCCACATTTGCTTATGATATTGAACACTCTAATGGTAGTATTTTCATTTTTAGATAAAAGCTTTTGACCTTACTCTCCTATACTCTCCAGGTCTGAATAGCTCCATTGATTCACGTTCTCCGAGCAAAAGGTCGACTAGCAATAAAGTGTGGAGGAAAGCTCCACCAATCAGTGTAACCATTCCAACAAGAACAAAACCAACCTCTTCTGACAAAAGGGCTGCTGCCTCTGCCACCAAATCTTTGGCTTTTAGAGGAGAAAAATGCTTAGACGAGGAAAGGTCGGTTATGGAGTTGAGGACACACAAACAGCCAGAACTGCCAAAGATGTACAGAAATATGTCCTCAGAAACCACTAACTCTTCTGACAACCAGCAAGCAGAAGTAATGTAGGTCCTTCAACGACTACAAACATTTTTTCCACGCCTTCACAGATTTTATTATTGCTCATAGAGACCATCTGCTTCTGTCCATCTGAATGTGTTTTATCTCAAGACATTGATTCAAATAACTGCCTGTATATTAGCGTGTCAGGGGGCTGCTATAAGACGAGAAGAGTTTAGTTTCCGACCTTCATTTAAAAGGGGTCACTAAAAGAGGAAGGAAATACGGTATTTCTTTTATGCCCTCTTTGCAAACCACATTAGTGTAACCCCGTTTTTTAGTTAAACTCCTTTTCTTTATAACCCAATTGATAACCTTCTCAATTTTAAGGAGATTAAAGGTCTGTTGCAATATGCTAACCTCACACCCCCTCCACACTACCCAAAACTTATACCCTAAAATTGTAATAAACCTTTTGCCCCCTTACGGGACCGGCGGGAGCTTGCAGTTCATAAGCATACCTAAGCCATAGATTACTCGAGAACAAGCTTCGGATGCATGAAAATAGCATGCATACCAGAGCTTCTTAATGCGGTATGTCCTGCAAGGCAAACTATGTTCAAGATCTTCTTTACTTGAGTGGACCTTCTTAATTGTCACCCCTTACTTGTTCCTTCTCTTCCCTGTACATCACTTGTTCTCTTTTAAAATAGTCTAATATTTATTTGAATTAGGCTTAAAATACTTTGTTTGGGGGGATGTAATAGTAGCGACTGGGGGGTTTACTAGAAGATATCCCAAAAACATCTAATTTCTTGGCAGAGTACTCACAAAAGCTATTTGCACAATTTCTAATTGATCACTACATATTTAGAGTGGTCAATGATGAAGGTGTTCAATCCACCTTTTTTATCGATGAAAATGGGCATGTTTTGGAAGAAGTCTGTTCAGACCACGATTCAGTATGTAAGTGAAAATTTTTGACATAGCTGAGGTATTACCACCATCTCTTCCAGCTTTCCTCTTTTTTCAATAGGCTGTTTTAATTGTTTGTGTGTAATTTTCATGCTCTAAACAAAAAAAAAATCTCTTAATATCAATATTACAGATGAGCTAGACGCCAACCAACTAGAGCGCATTTCCCATTCATCTGATGAAGGTGCGGCCAATATAAAAGAACTTAACATGGAGTATAAGGATGCTGTCAACACCAAACAGGTACTTTGCCAGCTGGCCTAAAAGACTGTGCCCTTTTTTATACACATGTCTAGAACTGAAACAGTGTTAGGTGTTGTATGCTATTATGAAGCACAACTCTTCGTCTTTCGAATGGCATATAAAACTTTATTCAATTTTCCTCACATTATCACCATTTAATTGCTGAAGCTAAAGAGTTTGAGATTTACATAGAGAAATTAACAAGCATTTTTGTCACCTTATATGGCCAAAATATCTAATGGCTATCCAAAGCTATCGACCCCATCTTTCGAATTATTTATTGAATTTTAAGATTTTGACATACAGTCAAACCTCGTTAAACTGGCACGCTAATTAAAAAAAATGTGTTTGTGGCATTGTGTTTTTGACCTATGTTTTGCTGGTGTCTTCTGGGCATGTTATATACCAAAACGTAGCCTAGAATTTAAGCTAAATTTTGGTATATAACATGCCCAGAAGACACCAGCAAAACATAGGTCAAAAACACAATGCCACAAACACATTTTTTTGAATTAGGGGTGCCAGTTTAACGAGGTTCGACTGTATGGCTGTTTTGAGAAAAAATTTTGGCTTGAGTAAAGAACCTCTCTCCCCCAGTCGGACTTTTGAGTCAGAGGAAATAATATTACCATAGTTTCAACTCTAGACATGTGTTTGAAAGAAAAGTACAAAATTTCGAGCTATCCCGCATGGTCTAAACTAAACTGGTTATACTACAGTTTTTTTGCATGTTTGAAATGTAAACGGACTACAGCATAAGTGATTCTACCAAAAATACCTAAACCAGGATACCACAATAAGGCTGCCATCGTTTTAGACATTTTTGGGCGAATCACTTATACTATAGTCTGGCTTAAACTTTTTAAGGGGGAAGAACAGACTGATTTGGAAGATGTTTTTCGCTCCATCCAATCTCACGCTCTTCGTGTCAAGATGCTTGGCATTCGTAGAGACACTTTGAAAAGATCTTCAAAACAATTATAAATTTGTTCGACTGGCATGCTTGCCAAAAACAAATGTTATTACAGGTTTTTTTTTAAGAAAAGTTCTTCATTGCTTCATTATTACATAAAAATACAACAGAAATATATAATAATTGTAGAATGCGAATCAAAGTGAAAAGTACCCGTCTTGTGAAGAAATGATTTAAATATGTTTACATTTCAAACATGCAAAATGAGATAATATTTTTGACTCTATTGCATTATGAACCTCTCCTCGCTTCCCGCCCCTGAAAAAAATGCAAGTGCCAGTAAATACGTGTCCCATCAGGCCCTAGCCTATTTTAGTACTCTAAAATTGGGTAGTTTTAGCCCTGTCCTTTGCGGTTAAGGCTGTTATTTGCAGGACCCATTTGTGCTATTTTTTCGCTCTTTTACCATGTTTTTCTCATTGGGCTACGGCAAAAAAGGCTCTAAATGCATTTGGTTCCCAAGAATTTTGCTTGGATCCATATCACAGGTAAGCCTGTGCACGCATCTCTAACAGGACTATACCCGCTCCGCTAAAAATCAGGTTTTTCATTTACCCGTTTGCCCTACTAGACAAAGGCAACAGTATTGCTAATGAGTATTGCAAGAGTATTGATCTCAAGCCTCCTTCGCCCCCTGGAGGGGGGGGGGCGACGGTGTTGGGGGGTTTGGAGTGAGATGCGCACACAAGCAAGCCCTCGAGTGGCTTCTCAATTGTCCCTTCCCCTCCCTATACAGCCCTTCATCCCTTTAAAATGGTGAAAGAATGCTTCTTAAATGATTAATGTACTTAGTAAACCAAGTACTTTTTTGTGAGGAAGGGGGTGTATTCATTTTTTTGGGGACGAGTAATGAAAAAAATCAGCTTAAGAAGTGAAAAAAAGACCAATCTAGAAGAATAGCACCTTTCTACGTGGAATAATATGTTTTTTTTAAACAATATTGCGGTGAAAACAACGTTTTTCAGTAACAACAGGCTGTGTCAACCATATCTAACACCTTCAAGAAGTTATAAATTTTTTATAAATAAAATAAAGATGAAAAATACTGGGGCAGTGACCTTAGACTCAAGCACAACTTGTGTTCCACAAGTACCACATCATTCTTAGTGTCTTCAAACATGCGCATGAAAAGGGCATCAAACATTAAGCACCATATTTGTGCTCTTCTTGTGATAGTGAGGTCGGTCGTTGTCCATTGTGGGGATAGTGTTGCCGCCATTGCCGCCATTTTTTCTTTTCTTGGCAGTGGCACAACAGGTGTTTCCCAATGCATTTCTTCTAATCACTAAACATAAAAGGGTTGCAGTCAGACAAGCAAAAACCTAATCAAAAAACGCCCACCTAAATAGTCTAGTAAGAGGAAGAGGACAATGAGCAAGAAACAAGCTCCAAAGACATACCATGCCCAAATTGGCACCACACTCATTGGAATAGCCAGCAGCAGAAATATAGCCAATTAGTGCTACTCGACTAGAAGTAGATTATTTCTGTGGGAAAGAGCTGGCGGCAGCAAAATTTCATGTTTTGATCCGGCTAAAAAGTGTTTTCAAACTCATACATTTGTTTATGGTCGGCGGAACACGATTTTCTGTCCAATAAAAAGCTTTTCGCCCAGTATAAGAAAAATTTAGAATTCAAAAATTAGGCAACAAAAGATGCTTGGCCGATTAGTCGGCCCTATTCCACAATGGGCAGGTTTTTTTGCCTTGGTCTCCCTTATTGTTTAGCTCCTCTTAAGCATTTATAATACGCTAAAATTTACAAATAAGCCTAAGGCTTAGACTAAGGCTAGCGTAGGTTAGCTGAGACTCAGCGTACACCCTGTACACCTAGGTTTAGTGGCTCACGGCTAACCTATGCTAGCCAACCCTAAGCCTAAGGCTTAGTTGTATGCCTAAGGGTTGCACCTAAGGTTTCTTACTTTGGTCCACCAAGGCAAAAATTTTCGATCTCTCGAAAACCTATCTTCTATGAAAAAATGGGTGAAAGATAGCTTTTCTACTGTTTTTAGTGTATTAAAAATGCTTAGTAGGGTCCAAAACAATAAGGATGACCAAGGCAAAATAATCCCCCCCTCCTTGTAGAAGAGGAAAACCGTGAAAAGCAAAGATTGATACATAGACAATAATTATTATAATCTATAAAGGAAAAAATTGGAATTTGGAAATTTGAGAAGCTAAAATAGGTGGCAACCTTCCTTTTTTAAGTGCTTAAAGGCTGGCTTTATTTTGGGGAATGCCTGCTTTTAAAAGGTGGACGGAAAACTGTAAAACACTTAAACTCAAATTTTTTTCGGCAGCAGAAAGCTATTTGGCGAGTGTAGTATGTGCTAATTTAGTTTGGCTAAGAGCCTTTTCAAGGCTAAACTATTTTGTTAAAAAGTTCTACACTTGATGCCAAAAGATTTAGAGACGTCACCAGACTAGACATTGACTCGAATTTAAATCATTTGGCCTTTTTTTAAGTTTTTGGGTACCCATCATACGGCTTATTCTCTAGCTTCTCAAGCTTGGCTTCTTAGCTGTCATGTAAAAGAAAAAAGTGGTACCCATTCTAGGACAGGACCAGAATACCGTAAATTCTCTATTAAAAGGCCCCTCCCCAATAGAAGGCCCTTCTCTAATAGAAGGCCCCTTTCTAATAGAAGACCCCCTCAAACAGCAAATTTTGGGTTAACACTTTATTGAACATGTATGAACCAATGGATCCTTCCGGTTTGAAACACGCGATTTTGTCGTCCCCAGAGCCATCTGTTGGTGTTGTGATTGCGCAGACTGAAACAATAAATACCGTATATCTTCTATTAAGCCGACATGTCGGCTTAATAGAATCCAAAAAAGTAACCTTCAAACGATTTCGCGATCATCTCCTTGCTGAGTTCTTGCCAGGCTCGATGCACCCATTCCAATATCAAGTCCAGAGCAGGCGCCTTTGGGTTCCCTCCTTTAGCGAATTCTTTTTGAGCATCAAATGGAATTTTTGTTGAAAAATAAAAGGCCCCTCTCTAATAAAAGGCCCCTCTCTAATAGAAGGCCCCCCTCTGAAGAGGGTTGAAAAATAGAAGGCCCGGGCCTTCTAATAGAGAATATACGGTAACCCTAGCGAGAGGATTAATAAAGGTTATAGAATAATGCAAAAGCAGTTTTAATGTAGCACGGACACCGACCAAAGTGCAATTATGGATACAAGGCAAACATTATGGGAATGGTCACTGCTAGCACTTTTTTCCTAAAGTGGTTTTTAGCAGAAAAAGAAGATTAGTTTCTCAAAGCGTGGGAACATGTAAACAAATCCATATATTTGGCTGGCGAAGACATGTTTAGACAATCCTATTACTACGGCTCTATGGTGAAACTTGTGGCTTAGTCAATTTTTCACCGAACACTCACAATAGAACAGGAAAGAAGATTAAACGAAATTTAACATTTGTTCAAAAAAGGGTTGAGCACCGAAACAATTTAATTATAGGCTTAGCGTAACTGCCGGCCAATTTTTGCTCCGTTTAATCGCTTTTCGCTTGCTGCTCACTCTAAGAAAAACACAATAAAACAGGAGGATGGACAAAAAGAATGGATAGCAATCTAACAATTGTTGAGTTTCTTGGAGCGCTTGGACTTTTATTTATACTTAAATAAATATTGGATTGACTAATATTTTTCATAGCTGTTTCATGACTCCTGTAAGCGTATAACCTACAGCAAGGGTGGTGGGGGTTATTGAGCACTATGGCTGGGAACTCCTGGGAAATTCCCCTATACTCACCAGATGGAGCTGACTTCCACGTTCATAGGTTAATTTCTAACAGTCTACAGGGAGAAATGTTTGATGAATGTGAACAAGTTGTGGAGGCAGTGAAGGGCTGAATTGCCTCCAAAGATACCCAGTTCTTTTCTAGAGGGATCGTCAAGCTTCCAAATAATATTATTTTTTTCTTTTTTTTTTTTAAGTAAACTGGGGACCGGGGTTCATCGGGGTATGGTGTGAAGAAAGCAGAAAAATGAAGAAAAATTAAACAGGGTATTGGAGAATGCTTCGAGTTTTTTCTGAGTTTAGGGCAACGCTCACGCGTTGCTAAGACAGCCATGGGACCCGCTGAAGACCCTACTACCCGTAAACCACTTGAATCTCTAAATTCAGGACTCGGTATATTACCCCCTGAACGCAAACTCCTTAAACGCGGCATATTCCCGGAACCTCCTGGACCCGGTATACCCCCTGAACCAAGCAAACCCCTGACCCCCTGGGTCAAGTAGATCCCTGGACTCGGTATACCCCTTAAACCCAGTAATAATTTTTCATTTTGTGTCGAAATTTTTGCCACAGCCTACAATCTAGGATTTTTTTATTTCTTAAAATCTAAATTAAGACACAAGTAAGAATAAATTAGAGATGTTTAAATCACAAATCAGGAATCATAAAAATTATATCACAAAAACAAAGAAAAGTAGAACAAGAAATAATCCTGCTAGTCTTTTTGCATTAAAAAAAAAACTGATTTCATAAGAAGGGCTGGTAGAAGAAAAGTTGAGAAAAGGTAAATATAACATTATTGAAAATAATTAAAAGTCTGAATTCTTAGAAAAAAGTGTTTGTTGAGCTTGATGAAACCAATCCGGCTACTTTTCATTTCAACAAAAGAATGTAGACATCTAACAAAGAGGAAGCGCAAAAGCCAGAACAAAGGCATTTGTTCTTCCGCTTCACCGCCCACCAAATAGTGTTGGCGGTGGTTAAGCTGGCCACAAGAAAAGAAACAGCACAAATGGTCCAGTCAAACTCCAGTCGCTTACACATCACAGACAATAAGGGGAAGTGACAGGAGGGCAGCTAGAGAATTAAAATATTCCCCGCTCCTCGGTCCATAAACACAAAATAATTAACTCAATTCTGCTCTATGCCTTTTTTGTTGCTGATGATGGGCCAAATTTAGGCGGAGAATCTATTCAGTAAGAGCATTAGCATTAGCTCAGTGTCCGACCCTGCAAACGACTTAGGCTACAATGCCTAGATTATCATGCTTTTGAGTACTTCTGACACGCGTTTTTCTGAAAGCAAAATATCCTAGTAACATCCAAAATCTTTATTTGGAGCCTGTTTAATAGCATATAAACAAATCACGAATGATTTTTTCAGAAACGATAGATTCAATTCTACGCTACACATCTCTATCCACGGACGGCAATGCACCTGTTCATTGGCAGCAAGAGCTCAATCGATCGGAGCTCTTCAACAGCCATCTTGATTCGTCTAATCCGCTTATTCAGATCCTCGATTTTGGCACTATAAACACGGCTTTTGACCCATCCCCACACTTGGCTTGGCAGTATAAGCTGAGAGAAGTTTGGCAGTTTTCAGTTCTGTTTGAATCCATCTGAAATAAATTACCATAAAGATATGCAATGATAAAAAAGAAAACAAACAGAAATTTCATGGGTTAAAGAAGCCATGTCTCAGGATCATTAGAAGAACATGAATTTGCTTTTCCTTCTCAACAACGCTGGCCTTAAACCGCTCGACTTACTTAAAGAAAGCCCAAAGATTTCGGCTGGGAAGTAGTGCTTCATCCTCTATACTCGCCAGAGATGGCTCCATCAGACTATCATCTCTTTCGATCGCTTCAGCATCTCCTGCGTAAAAAACAATATGCCTCGGTAGAAGGAGTCCATCAAAGAGTTATTTGCCTCAAAGCCATCCGGATTCCACAGCAGGAGCTTTCAAATAGGGTTGTCGAGTCGAGTCGAGTTGAACTCGAAAAAAACTCGAAAACTCGAAAATTTTCGAGTTTCGAGTTCCGAGTCGAGCGCTCGACTCGATAATTTCGAGTTTCGAGTTCCGAGTCGAGCGCTCGACTCGATAATTTCGAGTTTCGAGTTCCGAGTCGAGCGCTCGACTCGAAAATTTCGAGTTTCGAGTTTCGAGTCGAGCGCTCGACTCGAAAATTTCGAGTTTCGAGTTCCGAGTCGAGCGCTCGACTCGAAAATTTCGAGTTTCGAGTTCCGAGTCGAGCGCTCGACTCGAAAATTTCGAGTTTCGAGTTCCGAGTCGAGCGCTCGACTCGAAAATTTCGAGTTTCGAGTCCCGAGTCGAGCGCTCGACAACCCTAATATATCAACAAAACATTTCCAA
>BBSZ01008294.1:5142-36687 GCA_000981365.1 Subanguina moxae
GTATAATACAGTAGAGTCACATAATTGATTAAATTGTTGCTATTTTTCATGAAAAATTGCTAAATATTCAATAAAGAAAAACCCGCAAAAAATTATTGCTCAACCTAATAACTTCCCGTGCATCAAAACAAATTATCATAGCGCTTACTAGCATTAGCACCTCTTAGGAATTTCGCTAATTTTCAACCATGTGTCGACGCCGACTCAGGAAAGTAGGAAAATAATTAATTTTTCTTTTGTCTCATTTCTCTCGCTCTCTAAGCTTTGTTCCAGCTTTATTGTATTTGGCCCAGCCCCCTTGGCTTCATCCTTCGCTTGGCTATTTTTCCACCCCCTATATCTCTCTATTCCCCGTCCATTGTATCTCCCGCAATCGGCTATAAAAGCCAGGGATTTGCCATAAATAATCAGTCTTTGAGTCTTTAAGCCTTCGGGTTTATCAATCTTTGTCTGAGTCTTCGGACCTTTGAGTCCTTCGAGACTTTCTGCTTTTGCAGAGATCTACACACGCCACTCTTCACTTTCTTCACCAGCTTTGTAAGCTCTTCTACAACCTTCCTGCATTTTACTACATTTATTTCTTCAATAAATTTCCTCTGTGAACTTGGGAAAGCACACATAAACCATACACACTCACACACACAGATAAACAAGGGAAGAACTAATTTCACAGTTCTGTCCTCATCAGCTTTCTGAAGTGATTACACTTAGGAATCCAGTAAACTTAGTTTGCTTCGGATTTCCTTCTTTTGCAAATCCCAGGTTTCCACACCATGGTACATTTATAAATCCAAAAAAAATCTTCACATTTGTCCATTGGGGGTGTTCACCTCCACTTCTTCATAAGGCACAAAGTTGAGTGCATCCTCAATGAGTAGACACATGAGTCGCTCGGCATAGAATATGAAGTCGTCGCGAGTGGTCTTCTTGTTGCGGATGATGGTGTGGATGCCCTGGATTTGCGTTGTCTCTTTCACTATATGCAAAGTGTCAGGCCTCAACTTTGTGTCGTCAGGATGCAGTTGGGCCAATTCCTGTCGGTATTGACTGTTTTTGGAGGCATCATAACCTTAACCAATACTAGGCTAAACAACTTTCGCAAGTAATTTGATTGAAAGCACCTCTTTCCACTAGTTGATTCTTTATCTGCCTCACAATCAAATCTATAGCTATGTGGTTTTCACCTCCTCTCGGCACTATTATGTCTGCAGCCTTCATGCCAGGAGCTGAAGCAATAGAGTGAGCTGGTTAAAAATCTGTAGTTTAACCCGTTTATGTGCACTGTCAATGTTTGAGACAGATTGTTTTTTTTTAAGTTTAACACTAGAATTACGGCATGGGTCAAAAACGACCCATTGCAGTATTAGACATTGTGTTTTTGACCTATGTTCTGCTAGTGTCTTCTGGACATGTTATATACCAAAATGTAGCCCAGATTATAAGCTACATTTTGGTATATAACATGTCCAGAAGACACTAGCAGAACATAGGTCAAAAACACAATATGTCTTATAATGCAATGGGTCGTTTTTGACCCATGCCGTAATTCTAGTGTTAATAGTGAATGCAGCCTCGAATTCTATGGCGAGTGTAAATAAAATTAAGAACTATTTGGGAATACTATTTAGTTAAAAATATTATTACCGTGTGTCCTGAAAGTTTGGAATAGAATAGAAAAAATTTGGGACTAGTTCATAAAACCAACTTTTTGGTGTCCTCGATGTCAATAAAATCTTTGCTTTATGACCCACCAATAAAAGAGTCAAAAGCAGGCTTCACAAACTTCAGGTATTGCTCCAGCACACCAGTGACATCCCTTCCCCTCTCCGAAATGTCTCTTTCCAAACGACGGGCTAGACGGATGTCCGAGTCTGTGTCCACAAACACCTGCAATGAAATATGGTCGAGTTTTTGTTACAAAAATGCCATTTAGAAAGGCACTAAAGTCTGGCCAGTTATTTTTCACCTTCATATCCATCAAGTCAGCTATTTCGGGTATGTGGAAGGAGAGTATACCTTCAAAGATCAGAATGTCTGCTCCATACATTAGCTTGGGGTTCTTGTCACGACTAAATTTCTTTTTTAGTGGCTACAATTGTGTTAATTATTCCTAACATTTGTCTAAATCAAAGCTAAAAAAACAATTTATGACTGAAAATCTCAAAAGTGACAAATTAGTTGCTATTCCACAGGTAGTGGGTAAGTTGCGGACCAGACGAAAATTTTGGGTATATGCGGTGCATGGAATTTTAGCTCATAATTCGCATAGAGCCACGCCAGAAGCTAACAAAACTGATGATATTTCTGACAAACTATGCCAACCTGTGAGTAGTGAAGTCATAAACAGGTACTTCCACTGACTTGCCGTCTCGAAGACGGAGCAAAGTTTGGTAGAGCAGGTCGAAGTCGAATGCATCCGGATGGTCAAAGTTGTATTGTTGGTGAGCAGCCAA
This sequence comes from Subanguina moxae, assembly GCA_000981365.1. Classification (NCBI taxonomy): domain Eukaryota; kingdom Metazoa; phylum Nematoda; class Chromadorea; order Rhabditida; family Anguinidae; genus Subanguina; species Subanguina moxae. The sequence goes on from BBSZ01008294.1 coordinate 7,596, forward strand.
CTCGTGTTGCTCTTCATTCAAAACCTTAATTCTACCCACATCAATTGGAAAAGAAGACGACTAAAACTAGCTAGGCAACCTTGTAGAAAGAGTCCATAGAGAGGACTGTGACCCACGGCATTTCCAGCCTCTCGATTATGCTCTGGGCTACAGTCGTCTTGCCAGAAGCCGATCCTCCACAAATTCCAATCAAATAAGACTTTTTCAGTCGTTTGCCAGCTCGATCGTACCATGGTGGTCTGCCTTTGGTGTAAACTTTCTGAAAATGAATTATTACGGGCTAACAACCAATGCCGTAAATCTTCTCATAAACGGGCACCCCTAAATTCAAGAAAGTGTGTTTGTGGCATTGTGTTTTTGACCTATATTTTGCTGGTGTCTTCTCGGCATGTCATATACAAAAATGTAGCTTATAATGTAAGCTACCTTTCGGTATTTAACATGCCCAGAAGACACCAGCAAGACATAGGTCAAAACACAATGCCACAAACACACTTTTTTTGAATTTAGGATGCCCGTCTATCGAAAGATTTACGGCAACCACCTCCAGGGACATAGGACAGTTAGCCATATTTTTTTTCAGCATTTTTGAACAAAAGTACCCGTTTTTGAAAAGTTTTTTTTTCTGAGACTTCCTGCTAGTCAAAATATCCTCAGGAATTTGAATCTGAAAGCCGAATTTAGAGTGGATTGGTCGCCGAGATATGGCTGTAAGTAAGGTGGTCAGTGTTTCAAAATGTTGGTAGTCCAACTTTTGGTCATATCTCGGCAATCAAGCCACTTTTCTAAATTCTGCTTTCAGATTCGAATTCCTGAGGATATTTTGACTACCAGGAAGCCTGAGGACAAAAACATGGTCGCAAAAATTGGTACTTTTATTCAAAAGTATCAAAAATTTGGGGGAAAAATTATTGTCAACTGTCGTTTTACCCCACCCCCAGCCGTCCCTATTCATCATATAAAGCTGGTTTTTAAGGCAGCCAAAAATTTCCATTTTCCTCATTATTCAGAGAACTTCACACACAAACTAACTTTTGGGCATACAACTAACAAAGGAACCACGTGAGACCTCCATGCCCTTTTCCACTTTTGTCAATTCCAGCATGTAGCCCGTGCCCAAGTGTGTAGGCAAACTGCTGTTAGATTTTGCTATGGGGCGATAAAACACCGAGATTTGGTCCCCTGAAGTTTCCTAAAAAGAGTGGTCTTCTTGTTGCGGATGATGGTGTGGATGTCTGGTTATATAGTGGGATCGAAGAGCTGGCGTTGGTGGTGTAGTGGTAGCGCCGCAACGCTGTTTTGCTGGGTCGAAGGTTCGACTCCCGCCTCGGGTAACGACATTTTTTTGTTTATTTTAATTTTCACAAAGCTACTTTTTACTTCTGTCTTACTTGCAGATGTCAATCAATCCGCGCAACGTTGTCGACCTACTCGTAAAGCACTACCGGCGCACTCCATTTTCATATACGACGAAACGAGAGTAGGAAATTACTGCAGAGCTGATTCAACTTCTGGATGACTAAGCCGACGCTGAGCCTGAATATGAAATTGTTTCTTTGGAGTGGAATCCTTGCGCCGACGAAGAAGAATACGAAGAAAGTAGTAGCAAAGGCAGCTCGTCCGATGAAGAATACAAGCCTCTGCGGGACGTCTGGCAGGCAATCCGACTTCATTGAGACGACGACGTACTGTTCATTCGCTGACATCTAGACCCATTTCTTCGATAACCTCTTTCATCACATCGACAGCTGTCTTCTTTGGATCCGTCCGTGCCTTCTGTACCATAACCCGATCTTGTCGCGCAGTTGATTTTCTTGGCAGTCCACTTCCGAAGATTTTTTTTAACACCCTCGCCTGACTTCTTGCGAGCGAATATTCGATTTATTGTTGACTTCCCCACTTGAAACTGAGCAGCGATTGTACGATCGGTGTCGCCCCTTTCTTTTGCACGGATGATCGCCTTCCTGGCCTCAATTGAGAGTTGCTTTATTGCCATCTCCAAAAAAAAATGAAATATCAGACAAAAAATTAACACAAAGTTAATGAAAAACACAAAAAATCCATAAAAAGGCGACTCTTAGACGTATAAAAAATGTTGTCCCATTTTTTTTGCTCGTGAGAAATAAGGGTTGGTCTCATATTGTTCAAATATTTTTGTGGCGGAAGCTCATTAACAAGGCCTTTAATACGGCATTTGAAAGAGCAATAAAAATTGTCGTGCGGGCTATTATTGAGGCACAATAAATTATCGTGTAACACAAGCCTTTTTAAAAATTTTACCCTTGTCCCATTTTTTTTGCTCGCTACGGTACCTTGTTTCATCTAGCTTTAGTGGTTCACGGCTAACTTACGTCGGCCCACCCAAACTTCGGGGGATGAAGTATTCGTTGGTAGCGCCCAAATTTACATTTTTCAAAACTTACAAAACAGATTGATTGCAACAGTCAGGGAACTAGCCCTTTAAAAAAGGCTTACCCTGCCGCTCTCAGTGGTCATGAAGTGGTCTTCACTTTTGCTGCCCGAGATGGTTCGACTACGTTTAGCTGCCACAGCTTTGGCTGTGTTGTTGTAGGAGGCAAAGGTGCTGGATTGATTGGTTGGTGCAGCTGCTGCTACCACGCCAGCTTCGCCAGCCTGTGAAACCTTGCACTTTGCTCTCTTCCCATCCATATAGGAAGTAGATCTATAATTAATCAGTTTGAAAAAAATCAACAGCAACAAAGAAAGGGTTTATTTTTTAAATTTTTGGCATCTTTGAACAAAAGTACCGATTTTTAGAGAATTATTTTATTTTGAGATCTTCCAGTAGTCAAAATTTCTTCAGGAATTCGAGTCTGAGTGGCTCGGTTGCCTAGATATGGCTGATATAAGGTGGTCGGTGTTACAAAATGTCGATAGTCCAATTTTTGGCCATATTTCAGAAACCAAGCCACTTTTCAAAATCCTGCTTTCAGATTCAAATTCCTGAGGATATTTTGACTACCGGAAGGTCTCAGAATAAAAAATTTCTTACAAAAATGAATGCTTTTATTCAAAAATACCAAAACTTTTGTTAAGAACAATGGCCAACTGTTCTACGAACCCCACCCCATCCAATTCAAAATCGTGTTCTTGGCATTATATTTTTGACCCACTTTTTTCAAATGACTCGCAGGCAAATTACCACTCGAATTGTAGCCAAGACAATAAGCTACAATTTAAGTGGTAACTTGCCTGAGACTTGTCTTAAAAAAATACGTCAAAAAAGCACGATGCCAAGAACACGATTTTGAATCAGGGGGTAGACATTTGTAAGAAAAAATACCATAATCATAGCAAGCCAGTTCGTGTAGTTATGCCAGATACATTTTACAAATTTCTTACATTGCTCTTATACTCAATACCAGACAAAAACTTTCAAGTATATTTGATTAAATGAATGGGTGAGCGGGTAAATGCTAGGGTTGGCCTCCCTCCCGTAAAATCGCTAGCGGGAGGGATATTAGCAAAAAATTTAAGGTGGGAGGGAGGACGGAAGGGATTTTAGGCGAAATTTAAGGCGGGAGGGATGACGGGAGGGATTTTAGGCGAAATTTTAGGCCAGAGAAATCTATTTTATTTAACAATAATAGAACGACGAATAACAGAAAAAGATTAGTTCTCATCATCCGAATGATCTTCTTTAGCGCCGAACTTCTTCAGATAGGACTTCAATAACAATATCTGCTCAGCCTTTGCTCCTCCTAATCGATTCCTCAGCTTGTTGGTGTATAGGATTGTCGCCTGGGAGAATATCCGCTCACTTGAAACACTCGTTGCCGGAACTGACATGAAGATTCTGGCGAGGAAGTTTAAACTTTTTTTTTACCATGAGTAGATAACCCTCAGTGCATTTGCATACTCTTGCTTCTGAGGATCGGCTTCCGTCGCTGGCTGATCTGTGTCATCATCTCCCTCATAGTCCCAAACGTCCCAACGGACGGCTGAGCGCGGTCCCTTCCCCATAATCGACTTTTTATTTAACGGACAAACATAATTTTTCATCCAAATTTTTAATACCATTATCCTAAGAAGAAAATTTTTGCCAGCTGTCGCAAATTTTGTAAGCTAAAATGTTTTCTTGTAAAAAAGCCGTCATTTAGTTTTTCTACCTTTGGTTGATGTTCTGTCATTTACTTATTTTAGCAGCGAAATGGCAACTCCGAACAAGAAGAAGCGTCGAATTATTCCGCTAGATGTGAAGAAGCAAAGGACGCGGGAGGCCAACCCTAATAAATATGCTCATAACTTTTCTTTTCGGACAGATTTTCAAGAAATCTGTAGAGCGTATTTGACATAGCTCGACAAACTGAGTTGTAATGATTGCTATTTAAAATTTGCTTTGTTTACCGAAAATTGAGTTATAAAGATGCCGAATTTTTGGGGTTTTGCAGCCACTACCGACTAGCAAAACTATAGTGCTCTATGGTTCGTTATACTCTCTTTGGCAAATGTTTGAGAAGGCGGGTTTTAAGAGAACAACCCACCCCTTATTGGCAGATTTGAGTCGACTGGTGACAAGTAGGCGAGTGGGAACCGCTTCGTCGGATCCAGACTTGCACGCTCCTTCCTCTTGTTGGTGGTCGAATGGCTTTACTATAGTCAGCACTGCCACATCGTCTTCTGGTGGTGTTGGTTCACCCCCTTGCTCATCAAATGATTTGCTGCTGATGCTGCTGCCACCGCCTAATACAGTCACGTTGGTGTAATTGTTGTTCCTCTTGGCGTCTTTTTCTCTGCTGTTGCTTCTTGGGCACTCCTCTACTATATGGACATGACGGCCTGCTCTCTTGCCATCGCGCTGCTCCAATGTGGCTGGCATGGAGATGGATGAAAGGAGTGTAGCCAATACTGGCTTTTCCCACTCAAATCAATGTTTTTAAAATAACAATAACAACATTTTTGCGACCAAAATGAGAGAAGAAGAGATAATCTATTTTTTTGGCTAATGCTTATGTGTTTTGCCCTGTTTAATCTCCACTAATATTAAATAGATTGGGGGGGGGGACATTAAAGTGGGAAAGACCTTTCCAACTGCTATAAACACACAAATGCTGTATAGGAAAACAACTGACGGTCTGGAGCCGATTCATTTTGTATCCCTTTGAAGAGATACAAATCAGACTGCACCGCCTATGAAATATTTCGGCCTCTTTAGTTTATTTATTGATTAGATTTCATTCTAAAAACATTTTTTGAGCACAACTGAGAAGTGATTGTTCTTCTTATGTGAAGTAATGATTTTGTACGAAATGTATGGAGGAAAAGATTGTTTTGCGCTACTATGATATACCTTTCTCCAATCGTTTGTGTTTATGCATTTCAGGCTTTTTTTTTTGCCACAGTCCAGTGAGAAAAACATGGTAAAAGAGCGAGAAAATTGCACAAATGAGTTGCAGAAAAAACTGCCTGAACCGCAAATGACTGGCCCAAAACGACTCGCTTTACCCTTTTAAGGCATTGAAATTGATTAGGGGGGGGGGTGGTACACGTATTTTGTGGCAGCTACATTTGGGAGAAAGGGGCATAATACAGTAGAGTCAAATCGATTTTTCCAAAAGTGCTTAAAAACCAATTTTAAGTACAATTTATGTCAAAAAGACGAACAAAAAAAGACTATTTTGAAGAGGTTGAGGACTGTATTGGGAAGGGAAGGGAAAAGAATAGGGCCACTTTGTAAAAAAGGGCTACTCAACCATATTTTATTGGGGAAAAGGGCTGTATCAGAGAGGGCAAGGGAGAAGTAAGGGGCCACTCTGCAAGGAAAGAGAAAATCTTGAACATAGTATGATACTATTAGTACGACTCGAAAATTTCGAGTTTCGAGTTCCGAGTCGAGCGCTCGACAACTCTAATAGTATCCCTTACAGCGACCTACCTCATAAAAAAGCTCTGAATTTTGAAATCTCAAAGGGAATTTCAAAGGAATTGCCAATAATCATAATACAGTCGACGCTCGATTTAACGGACTCCAAGGGACCGGGCTCAGTCGTCTGTTAAATCGAGCGTCATTTTTGTTGCTGAATCGTTTGTCCGTTATATCGAGCGTAATCTTCATCGATAAATCGTCTGTAGGCTACACAGAGACTTTTTATTAAATCAAGGTTTTATTCAACCAAATTGTGTCAACAATTACATAATAACAAACATTCAATAAATAGGCGCAAAGAAATCAACAATCTTGTTTTGCTTTAACTTCTTCGTTCTTTCTTTTGCTAACACGTCATCCAAGCTGTTACAAAGCAGCTGAACTGAGGGACCGACATTTTTTATTTTTGGCATAGCGCTGCAGAATTTTTAAAGCTTTATTGGCCTCATGTGCTGTGACTGGCGCCTGTAGTTCTTCGTCGATCTCCATCACGTCGAGATCACTAAAAACAAATGTCATTGGAAACCAAACAAACAGTAAATACCTGTTCTCTTCCTGCTCTTGAACTTCTATTGTTGATACATCCGCTGCGATTTGTGCCAAAGTGAGTCTTTCACCCGTCGTAAGCTGGTTGTCCACTGCCAAGTATTCGCCAAGAGTTGCTTGCACAAGTTCCATCCGCTGTAGCTCCGTCCAGAGTATGTTCAGCTCATCGTCATCTTCATCCGATTGTTCTTCAATGGTTAACTCAACCGGCTAAATCATTATTGTATGTACCTTCTTGGACGGCACTGAGAACAGTTTGCTTGTTCTTGAGGATGTCTGACACCGTCTGCTTTGGCATCTCGAATAGCTTGCAGATTTCATTCAGTTTAGGATAATGGTATTAAAAATTTGGATGAAAAATTATGTTTGTCCGTTAAATAAAAAGTCGATTATGGGGAAGGGACCGCGCTCAGCCGTCCGTTAAATCGAGCGTCTGTTAAATCGCGCGTCCATTAAATCAAGCGTCATTCTCAGTGAATTTTATGGAACACCAACCAAACCGAATTGGATTGTCCGTTAAATCGAGCTGTCCGTTAAATCGGGGTCCGTTAAATCGAGCGTCGACTGCAGGTAGTTTTTTATGCTGTGTAATGATTGATGCTTATTTTTTGCATGTCTTTTTTTTTGTGAATTTAAAAATTCCAGCCGCACAGCGGTCTAGATTCAGTCGGACGCGCGTTGTAAATAAAAATAAAATTTTTTTTCTTTTTTTTCGTCCTTTGTGCTCCACTTCCCTAATATTTTCCTGTATCCATTGTATCTCGCTACTTTAGGTATATCCTAACCTTTAATTTTAAAAGCTTTTTGGTGGATAATTCCCACTCTTAGATTAAAAAAGAACCACTGCTTAAAAAGAGAACACGCAACTAATAATCTAAAAGACTTTAGAGGAGCGTGTTCCAGTTGCATTCCCACGATGCACTTTTTATTTGTTGGTTTAGCAGGACAATAACTATTTTTTCCTATTACAAACAAAAAGGCAGAAGGAAATATTGTCTATAAACGGTGGATGGCTGATCAACTTTTAGTGATACCAAAATTACAAACAAATGATAAAACAAATTGGGAATGAAAAGAAATGCAAAAAAATGGCACAAAGGGCAGTGTTGCCAAACCAGAAAACTACATAGTTAGTTAAGGCTCAAATTGAAATCCACCGTCAAATTACTCGTTTATCCCCTCAAATTATTCATTTATCCCGTCAAATTTAAATTTTTTTTTAAGAATTTAGTGAAAAAGATCTTTTACAAGATGACCTTTTGCTCCAATTCAAAGCCGTTTTTCTACTGCTTTTTTCAGCAACGTTGAGTCAACTGATGCTGCCTTAGAAAGAACAGATCCAGGGCTACACACTGGACAAAAAAATTAGAAAAACTTGTTGTAAAACATCCGAGATAATCAAGTTTAAGCAATTTGACGGGATAAATGAGTAATTTGACGGGTGAAACTACATACAGCCGTTAATTAATTTGGGCCTTGGCGTTAGACACGCTGTGTTTCACAAATTTTTCGTTCAAACTGGCGCCCAGTTTCTCTCATGAATTATAGAACGTTTGTTTCTCTGTTACTGCCTTTTTAAATGTGTATTTTCTCTTTGGCTTTTTGGGACGCGCTTTTAACAGCTTGTGTTGAAATGCTTTTTGTTGTGAAACTTTGACTCTACTGCGATATATCTTCTGACCAATAATGTTTTGGTACTACTGTATTATACCAACCCCCGACCCCCCATCGTTTATACTTTTTGCCCAGCTCCAATAACCAAAACATGGTAGAATTTTTTAATATCAGATAGTTTACCCTGGGTATCGCAGTAGAGTCGAAGCTTTGTTTGTTGACTCCCGCCTTTTTAAACCATTCTTAGGCTCTCCTGTATTATCCCCCAAAAATTTAACTGCCACAAAATACGTGTACCATCCCCCCTAGCCTATTTTAATGTTTTTTTCACTGAAACAGGACAAAAAGTGCCTCTAGATGAATTTATTGCTTAAGGTTATTGCTCGAATTCATCTCGTGGGTAAGTCTGTGTGCGCATCTTTAACTCTCAGTCCCTCTTACGGGGCTCGGGGGCTTGGAAATGAGATGCGCACACAAACATACCTGAGAGAAAAATCACTTGAGAAGCATCATTATATTATTTTTTTCTGCGAGGAGGTGGTATAAATGATTGGGGAGGGGGTATATAATATAGTTGTACAGGATTCTTATTATGCCTTTTTAGTGCTTGATCATTGACAGAATCTGTGCTTGTGTTACGCCTCAAAGTCTTTGTTTTCATTCAAAAGTATTTGAGAAAGAGAAATGTTTCGAATTCCTGGAGCCGCTCCACCGCCTCAACGTCGACCGCCTTCTAACAAGTTTGTGCTCAACTTTTAATAATGGAATTATGCTCTTATGTAATCACTTTGAGGTTCGCTCGATTTTTTCACGATGTCTACTATGATCCGTTGCAGTGGTTAGTTTAATTTTTTGCTACTTATTTCGGAACATTTTTAAAAATTGAAAGCATGGTTATTGGTTGCTTCTCCGTGTGGTTTTGTCTCTGGTCATTGCGACCATTGTGCAGAGAGACGTGCCTTTGCAAGTGTATAAAACGTCTGTAAGCTTTGATAAATTTCGAAGAATATCAGTCCTCGAACTCTGGTTATTCGAAGCCAAGCGATTTTTCGCTCAATAAATCCCTTAGCCTCGATTGACCAGGCTTTTCCGGGCTGTTTTTTTCAGAATTTCCGCATAGCATTGACACCTTTTAAAGAGGACTAAATTTCGGATTGGAGGGACACAAAATGATATAAAGAAAATTCTATAAGAGCTTTCGGTACTCATTGGGATGGTGGCCGACCTTCAAAAATTTTCAAATAAGCCAAGAATTTTTTCATTCTAACGTTCAGTGATATAATGATTAGCTATCTGGCTCCAAAAATGGAAGAAGATATCATTTCCGCTAAACAATTGTCTCCACAAAAAATTACTCTATATAGCTGATCAAATGTGTTCGAGAAGTTTTATATTCCTTCTTGTGTTGATGCTTTAGCTTCTGATGGAGGCTTTTGATTATTGTGTATAGACTTCTTTATTGGTAGGATCGACGAAATTCACCGAATGATTAACTGCGAAATGATGAATGTTTCTGTGGCATAATATCGATTGCATTGTAAGCTTTTCAATCGTCCGTCATAATTTTTGTGCCTTGGACAATGTATTTCTAAAAAATGCATAATTTTTTTTTATAATTGCAAAGTACTGCAATAACGGCGTTCAATGTCTCTTTATTCATGATTTCAACTGGCTCCACAAAACATTTCATAGTTGGCTTCATTCCAGAATAGCTTTTTCAAACAAGTAAAAAAACTGTCTCTGTTGTTTTAAAGAAAAAAGCCTGAAGTGCATTTATTTCTCAAAAATCTTCCTCGAATTCATTTCACAGGTGGGTCTGTGCGCGCATGTCTAACTCCCAAACCCCCGTAGGGGGGCGACAGGGGTTTGGAATTGAGACACGCACACACCCATACCTGAGAAAAAAATCACTTAAGAAGCGGCTTTGGATGCATGATAATAGCATGCATGCCACAGCTTTTTTTTTGCGGTAGAGCCCAGTTGATAAAGCTATGTTCAAGATCCTTTCTCTACCCCAGTGGGCCCTCCTTAGAAAGGTGACGTTATATCGAGGGTGACGATATATCGAAAGTGGCGTTATACCGAGAGTGGCGTTATACCGAGATGTTACTATCAAAAATCTGCAATCTGGAGGGTGAACTGAATATAACAGTGACAACGAAGAAAACAAACTTGTGATTAATTCGGAGTGTACTTCCATGAAATCCTTCATTGCCGCCCGTCCACTGAGTTCCTCACGCAATTGCAAGTTCTTCCAGGCCTTAAGAAGCTCGTCCATTCCATCGTTGCCAGCCCAGCTCTCTTCGCGCAGATCGACAGCCCAGCGCCTTTGCTCGAGCTGTTATTTTTTGCAAGAAATTAGACATTTGAAAATGTTTTGCTTAAAACAAAGTAAATTTATATCGAAAGTAATTTTATTGCTCGGCAATGGACTGAAAGTGACGTAATATCGAGAGTGACGTTACATCGATTGACGTTATATCGAGGGTAAACTTTGTTGATTTTCTTTGTTGGCCAACCAAATAGGGCCGAAGCTGACGTTATATCGAGAGTGGACTGTAGTACCAAAAAACTTATGAACTTAAAAGAAACAAAGTTGAGGTCGGCCACCATCCGAATGAGTGCCGAGCTTTCAGTGTATCTAATGAAAATAAAAAAACTGTAAAAGCAAACCAACTGAGCCCAACCCTAATCTTAATAGCATATTTTCAGGGGTCTTGTTAAGGGTGTTGCAGCCTTCGTTGTTGGAGTCATGGTGGCACGTCAAATCAGTGAGCAGCTGACGATAGATGAGCTTGCCAGCAAGATTTGAAGAATTGCTCCCACTGCTGATGCTACAAATGAACAGAAATTCAGTTTAGATGTCACATTTATGTTGTTTTTCATTGTTGGGTGTATTCATGCACAACATATTCAAATAAATTGGTTATTCTTTGTGTGTGAACACTATCCCCACTTTTAGAACTCGTCTCTGCAAATGTTTGGAGAAGTCTAGCCTTTCGGAGCAGCGAAATCCTTTTGCAATCTTTATCTGACTAGGGCATCAGTTCATTCTCCTTCGTCATCGAGGCCAGCAGAAGTTCCACTCAATCCCATCCTCTTGGAAATAGCGTCCTTCTCAGAAAGGTTTTTTTTTTTTGCTATTTCTATTCTAGTTTATAGAGAACGAGGGTTAATCTCTATTTCTGATTTGCTTCTTTTCTAAATATTCCTTTGAAGTTACTCAACTACTAAATCTGTTCTCGGCTGGCGCTACAATTTGCAAGTGCAGTGTTTACTCACCTGGTCTAAGAGCAATCGAAAAAGTCGGTGCTTTCTCGCGAATAAAAAGCTAAAGCTGTATTTGTCCTTATTCCCATCAGCCATGTTTGGTTGGTTTGGATGGGGTGGAATTGACTCACCCTCTGCAGCACAGGCAACCGGCAAGGATTCTGGCTTCTCCGTCTTGACAAATGGGCTGGATGGAGGCATGGCTGATCTATTTTCTGTAACGCTCTCTTTTATATGTATTGGGTGTGTGGCACTGGTCTATTTATTCACTAGAAATGGGTTGGAAAATAAGGGTGGTGCAAAAAGCAAAGATGATAGCCTTGACGGTAGTCACAATCCACAGTTTCTCAGTCTTCAAAGAAGTTACCTCACAGTCTATTTGTTGGGAGTCGGTGAGCTCTTTTAGTTTTTTGTTTTTGGTTTCTCTTCGGCGGGGCACACCCGTGAGCGACATTGAAAGAATAATAATGACATCTCGGAAGTGATTGAGTGAGTATTAGGAACGTAGTTTATTCTTCTCCATACTTGCTTTACGTTAGTGAAAGTTTTTCATGAAATGCCGTATTTCCTGTAATAAAAGCCCCCTAATTTAAAATCGTGTCTTTGGCATTGTGTCTTTGACCTATTTTTTTTGCCAATGACCCTCAGGCAAGTCACCACGCAAATTGTAGCTGAAACAATAAGCTACAATTTAAGTGATAACTTGCCTGAGACTTGTTTAGAAAAAGTTGGTCAAAAACACAATGCCAAAAACACGATTTTAAATTAGAGGGGGGGCTTTCATTAGAAGAAATACGTTATCAGGGTACGTCCTAGTAGCTTCGATTTTTTCTGGAGGGGGAGGTATTTCCTAGTAGCGTCGGACTTCTTATAGAAACTTAGTACAGTCTTAGTATACATCCAAGCCGGCGCCAAGGCCGTATAGTATGCCGTGTATGCAGTCGAACCTCGACAAACCGTTATCCCTGGGCATTGGACTTAAGCTAACGACTTATCGAAATACCGGTTTTCTCAAATCTAGTTGCTGGCCAACCAAGTCCAGCTGAGACTAACGGTCTCTCCAGGTTCGACTGTACTAAGGAGGCGCTCGACTGTAAAAATCCCTTTTTTTATTCAAATGGAGTGTGTTAAACACGCTCATTCAGCTGGAGACTGGCTTCAGGGACCATATGTATATGCTCTCTATGAGTCCTATGGCATGTCCAAACATCAAATTGAACTGCTGTTTATTGCTGGATTTGCTTCCAGCCTGGTTTTCGGTACATTCATCGGTTCTATTGCCGATAAATAGTGAGATTTTTTGGTACTACTGGATTATACAACCTCATGCCCCCAAAGTACTTGCACTTTTTAGGTACATTGACCATATAAGAAGCGTTTTTAAAGGGATGAAGGGCTGTATTAAGTGGGGGAAGGGACAAGTAAAGAGCCACTTTCCAGGAGGGGCCCACTCAGGTAAAAAGAAATTCTGGAACATAGTTTTGCTAACTGGAGTGAATCCACAGCTTGTTCTCGAGTGACTTATGTCTCGGGTATGCTTCTCTCAACCCCCCGTAAGTGGCTGAAGGGGCTTTGAGAGTTTAGAGATGGGTAGGAGGTGTATAATCCAGTAGAGTTGATTTCTTAATCACTTCACTCTTCGCCAAATCTCAATGCCATTTTAGTGGTCGGCGAACAAACTGCTTCCTCTATGCTTTGCTCTACGGACTGGCCTGTTTAACCAAGCACTTTGCAGACTTCAACATTCTGCTGGTGGGCCGATTGCTGGGTGGCATAGCCACCTCTATCCTCTTCAGTGCTTTTGAGTCATGGTTGGTATATGAGCACAACCAGGTATTATCCTCCTCCTGCATGAACAAAATAAAAAAGAAGCAGAGTTTAGCGTGGAATCGACTCTCGTCTGCTGACCACAATCTTTTCTAATGCCATTTTGGGGAATTCTTTAGTAGCTATTGTTTCAGGAATGGCCGCTCAATTGGCTGCCGACTTCTTCGGCTACGTGTAAATAATTTTTTGTAAAACCAGCTTAGTCCTCCCTATGATTAAGCTGGTTCTTGTCCTGACTAGTTAACCCCCGTTGCGGTCGAATTCCCATTTCGAAAGTGGTCAGATTTTTTATGGAACACCCTTTCGATTACAATATTATCCTTAAACTACCATATTCTCTCTGTAATTCGACGACATGTTTTACAATTTTTCACAGCTGAACCACCTAATATTTAGAGCTCCATTTGATGTGGCTCTCATTCTGCTGACTGTAATGGTTTTTATAATGGTGGGTACTTGGCCCGAAAATTACGGAGACTGCAAAGCCCCAGTACATCAGTCTTTTGTGGACGCATTCTACACCATTAAAAATGGTATCTTGTTTGACTTACTTCATCCTAACTATGTTTCAATTCTTTTTTTTCTCTCCAGATGCCAAGGTGCTATTGCTTGGACTTGTGCAAGGCCTCTTCGAGGGTGCCATGTATACTTTTGTGTTGGAGTGGACACCAGCTCTGTCACGTGCATATTCCGCAGGGAATAGCAGTGACTCGTCTTCCTCGGTGCCGCACGGCTATGTGTTTGCTTCTTTTATGGTTTCCGTCATGATTGGCTCTTCTTTGTTCAAGTTTCTTAGTCGGAGTTTTGCTCCTGAATCACTCCTCCGAATTATCCTGCTGGTATCGGCTGCTTCCTTGGCCACTCCAATTTTCTTGCCGTACAACGGACTTGCCATATTTCTCTCTTTTACACTGTTTGAACTGTGTGTTGGGGTGTTTTGGCCTGCTATGGCATACTTGAGGGGTCTGTATTTGCCGGAGCAAACGCGCTCTACCACTATGAACTTCTTCAGAATTCCACTTAACTTAATCGTGGTAGTAATCTTGTGGCAGAATTTCGCCATGGACACTATTTTCCAATTTTGTGTAACATTTTTGCTGCTAGGGGCAGTCGGTCAACAGTTCATCTACAAGTGAATTTTGGTTTATATTAAAACCAGTTTAGGATTTAAAAAAATTTAGACTGACAAAGATTGACAGATACAAGCCTGTAACCGCAATCGATTGCGAAAAGAAGACTAATTTACTGAACGAAGATAAAGAAATGGCTCAAAATTTATAAATTGTGGCAGAAAGCATTACACAAATGGGCACTGATCGATTGCGCCAATGCAAATCAGGCCAATTTCAAACACCCATTCGATGCTCCATAAATAGCACGGCTCTATCAGGGCTCTGAATCTATTTTGTTAGAGTCCATTGTTTGTTACATTGTTGTTATACCGTATTTCCTCTAATAAACGCCCCCCCCCCCACGATTTTAAATTAGGGGGAGGGGGGCGGCGTTTATTAGTGGAAATACGGTATTTTGATAGATTGCAGGTCAATGGGTGGTAGAATTAAGCAAAACATGGCCCAAATTTGAATTGGCCTAATCTGCACTGGCGTAATTTACATTGCCCGAGATTGAATTGACGCAATTTGAAATGGCGCAACCGATCGCCGCCCATGAAAATTTTGTTCAAAAAATACATAAAAAACAAACAGTAATAAATAAATTAATTAGTTAAATTGAAAATCACAATTCTGTTATTTTAAAAAGGTGCTTAAGTTAAATTTGTTCATTCCTCGCTCCTCACGGCCCCAGGCCTGTACTGGCCTCCGGAGGAATCCTCCGGAGAGGAGGATTTTTTCCTCCCCTCCGCCTCCGCCCCGGAGGACGGAGGTGGAGGCGGAGGAAAAAATTTTTGAAGCCGGAGGCGGAGGAAAAAAAAATTTGAAGCCAGAGACTGGTCCAGGCTGGTCCAGATTCCTACCTCCTGCGGAGGATTCCTCCGGAGGGGAGGATTTTTTCCTCCCCTCCGCCCCGGAGGTGGAGGCGGAGGAAAAAATTTTTGAAGCCGGAGGTCGGAGGTGGAGGATAATTTTTTTCAAAATACAGGCCTGCACGGCCCCTCGAAATGTGAATTGTGGTACGTTAGCGAAAATTGATAACTGGGGAGCGTCCATTTTGTTTAAGTCGTTTGAATGGAACTCATTTCATTTAAGGCAAATTAAATGAAATTTCATTTCATTTAACCAAACACTGGTCGCCAGCAGTGTTTCTTTTTTTTATTGTTGAATCGCTTCAGTGATATGTTAAATGAATAGCAGATGATCTTTATCATTATCTGTTCTCATTATTTTGGTAAGGGGACTTTTCGTTGGGTTTTTACATTTGTTAAAATCTGGCGAAACGTCTATGCACCATAGGTTTTCTCGTATATTCTTGCGTTTCCATATAATTTTTGAAATTGCTGATCGCTGATAGAGACCGTAACGATATTTTTTTTACATTTTATTGGGCAGTATACAGAATTGTGTCTGCAAGTGCATCGTTACGCTACCTAGTAGCGATTGGTGAAAACAAAAGTCCCTTGAATGTGACTACACTGATTTTTGAATTCAACTGAAGCTGGCTTTCTGTTGACAATGATCGCCAATTTCGAAACTATTTTTTGATTACCGTCTACCTACAGAATAACTCAGTTTGAGTTTTCTATCGTCGCATTTATTTATAAATAAAGTGATGTACTCTTTCAGACCGAATTTTTCATTTCATAGGTGGCTGTTTCGGGTTTTTGTCAATAACAAAAAGAAAAAATCAAGAGGTTAGCGAATCTATAGCTCATATGGAACTTTTATTTGATACTTCTCATAAAAGGTTGTGTTTTTGTAGCAATTTTTATAGAGACTCTTATAGAAGGTTTTTTTCAGGTATTTTCCAAATCCATGTTGGGATAAGCCTGAGCAATTTGCCCAAATCGTAATTTTTGATTGACTGGAAGAAAATATCAAGAATCTCTTTCGTCGCTTATCCGATCGGCCTGTCTTCTTGTCTGTTGAAGAAAGCAATGAAAGTATGTTTTTTTGATTGTGGAGTTCTAGGTCCTATGTTGGATTTTTAGTGACCCGTACACTGGTGTCGGTGGAATTGAATATTCTTTCCTGCGCTGTGTTAGGCTCACTCAGTGGTTCAATCCAGAAAAGTGCATTGAGAGTTGCGACAATTTTTTTCGTATGCAGTTATCTCACTCTCAGGTTTTTGTCCTTTCCTTCTTTCGTGGTGTAAGTATGAAATAAATTTGAGGTTTTCTTCCAAAGACGTTCCAACGGAAGTTGGTTTTTGCTAGCATTTTAGAAGGAAAAATGTGCCTTCAGATATTTGGCATAAGTTATGGCAGATTTAGACAGACCTATTACTTCACGTTAGTTTTTACAGGATTCTTTTTCAACTCGTAGGTTGGACTTTCTTTTATTCAGCGCTCAAAAAGGTGTGACTTACTTCTGTTCGTCTGATGTGTTTGTTCCGTGAGAAGTCAAATATAAAAACAAATTGCGAGGAACTTGATCCCCTTACCCGGCAACAGGTCTACGAAGATATGTCGGTTCTTCAAAAAGCTTCATAACATCAATTCTGCAAAGGTAAAACGCTTTAGTCTTTTAGGTTTGACTTTCTTGCTCATTTTCTTTGTGATACATGATCACTGAACATCTTTGAAAAGAAGTCTGCCATTGCTAAGGGAAGTGAAAGAACACAGTTTTCGGTCATGGATAAATTCGGAGTATAATGACCGTTTTGAAGAAGTTTCAGCAATGTGTCAACAAAAGAGATGTTTGAAAATCTTGAAAAGAATCTTCCGCTCCGACCATTTCTAGAAGGGATTGAAAGAATGATGGAGATAAGTAGTCCTTATCCAGAATTCCGGGTAGAGCTTCTCGTACAATGAGGCGACGGCGACTGGCGATTGGCTGTAGCGATTTGGTGCGTACAATGAGTCGCCAGTCGCCGTCGCCTAATTGTACGCGAAGCTTAACTTTTTTGCTTTTAAGAATTTTTTAAAAACTTTGCTTAGTATGATGCACTTGTTCTAAATATTTCGCAGTAATTCAGTAATGGTGATGAAATCGTTGGGCAAATTAAGGCACCGTAGCCAGGAGACTATGGATTTAGTTGTATTTTTTGAAAACAGTGGATCCGATATGTCTTTGCCTATGTTCTCCCGTGTTATAATTTTCACCTTTAGGTTAGCATTCTGACTCTCTTCTGTCTTTGCTCTTGTAAGTTTTTTGATTTGCTGTGTCTATACTTATTTCTAATATTAATCAATTTCTTTTAGATTCGATACTAACATCATTCACGCGTATAATGTAACCTTGCAACATGCCATAAAAGAGCATATAAAGCCGGTAAGGCACATAATTTAATAATTAACCTTACGATTGTCGTATTTAGGAAATTGTTGAAGAGGTTGCCCAAGAAGTAGTTAGCCAGTGCACGATGGAAGAATTCGAAACATAAGAATAGAATTTTGATCTCCTATTGCGAATACTCGCATCGATTGCTGAGCGAATGAAGCGGAATAAAATTGATTTTGGGGTGCGCTGCGTAAATACAACTATTTCTAGCCGCACTTTCGTTTGTATGACTTAAAAGTATGATTCAGAGCACCTCAAGTACGCCAAAGAACGAGATAAAGAATTTATTTGTATGTGAGGAAAAAGCACACAGCAGATGCAACTATAGATAATAATATTAGCAGGACGCATAAAAATACCATCATAAGAACCATTTAAGACCCGGTATAAAAACCGTTTTGGACAGTTGTTTTGCCGCGGCTTGGAATCTCCGCCGATTGCGCCGAACATAAAATTTTGCGTCCTTATCCATTAAAGCCAACTTTTCCGGGTCGACCTGCAATTTTTTAAATGAACTTACCGTATTTTCTCTACTAAGGCCCCACGGCCGTACACCATGATTTACACGAAAATTTGTTACGAGGTACAATTTGCTACACGGTCACTTTGTTACACCACAAAAATTTGCATGTATTCATTTACAGTACTCATTCTTTTAAGGATCTCTTCATTTTGAGGCAACACAGTAGGCAAAAAGACCTCAAGAATCCAAATCTAAAAACAGAATTTCAAGAAGAGG
Organism: Subanguina moxae; assembly: GCA_000981365.1. Classification (NCBI taxonomy): domain Eukaryota; kingdom Metazoa; phylum Nematoda; class Chromadorea; order Rhabditida; family Anguinidae; genus Subanguina; species Subanguina moxae. The sequence goes on from BBSZ01008294.1 coordinate 25,876, forward strand.
CTTGGTTGCTGATATATTATCAAAACTAGGAGAAAAAATATAAAAACTTAGTTTGCGGCTGAATATGCTCAACCAAGCCTATTCTTGAAATTCTGTTTTTAGATTTGGATTCTTGAGGTCTTTTTGCCTACTGGGGAGTCTCAGAATAAATCATTCCTTTCAAAGATTTACCAACAAAATTAAAGCTGAGAAAATAAGCTAAAATTTGGTTGATAAATCGCCTGAGAGTTATCTGGAAAAGTTGAGTCAAAAATAGAATGTCAAGAACGCGATTCTAAATCAAAGAGGGTGGGGCCTTATCAGAGAAAATACGGTAAACATAATAAAGCTCCTATAAAGTCAGCTAGAAAAACACACCTCGTCTAGCGAGTACTTCTCGGTCACATAAGGATCTAAGCGGTAGTAGATATTAGGCGGTAGTAGATCGGAAACGCAATTGTGAACCAGCTCAGTATCAGTGGCACTATCGACAATCTGAAACAAAACACAAGTCTCTGTAATTTGCAATCTGATCCAACTACTAATAACAACCTGGTTTATCTTCTTCAAAATAGGAGTTGACTTGCTTTCCACCAATTCCACCTCATTCAACGATCTACCATTTCCAACTGAGACGACACATTGAAAATCGTGATTCGGCCAAAGTAGTCGACTTTCATGCATAGCAATCGCAGTAGGATTATTAGTGAGCACTCCACCATCTATATGCAATTTCGTACCCAATGCTACCTAAAGTGAACCACTTTGCTTCAAAAAATACCTCAGAAAAAAAAAGAAGTATAAATTTTTGTTTATGTCCCATACGCGGCATTCAATTTTCATGTGCCCTGTTCCTCCTTTTTGTCTGCAAGTTAATACTCAAAATGTAGGTCAGAGTCTCTTCATTTTGATTGTTGACTGAAAAATAAGAACTACCGTATAACCTCTGTTAATCCTCGTCCACTCTCGTCATGACGGTCGGTGGTCAATGGCTTTTTTACGGCTCAACCAGCCAACAATTGGGTACTGACACCATAGTTAAAAATGTAGCTCACATAGAGGGCGTTTTTGTGTAAAAAGTCGTACCGAACCGATACCCGAAAAAAAACCGGGTTTCAGTTCCAGTTACCGGAAAACGGGTAGCCGAACCGACAACCCCAAACTAAACACAAAAGAAAAATGATGCTCAGTGTGCGCTATCTGCATAAAAAGTATGGTAGCGACTGTCATAAGGTCTTTAATCATTATTCAGTTGACTTTTGCTTTGTATATTACGGTAGAGATTATTGATTGATGGTAAGCCCAATCTAAAGTATATCCGATTACAACTTTTATAGGCTTAGCATTTGCCCTTCTGTCCAGAAGAAAGCATTAATTGGAAGAAAGTTCCCCTCTTAAGACCTCTTTCGTAATAAAAATGGTTTATAGGTTAGGATAAGAATAAGCAGCTAAAGAAGGGAAGCAATGTCCAGGAGAAGCAAAGAAGGAGCAGTTGGTTTAGCTGGATAAATGTTTATTTTAACGTCGAGCACATTTTCCTATAAACTGACTCAATTCAATTATTTTACATCAGTGGAACTGATTGATAGATGTAAGTGGCTACAAGCCAGGATGAATAAGTGGAATGGATATTTTTATTTAACTTGACTGACACACTCCATTGTTTACACTAAGCAATCATTTAATTGGATCCTTTTGATAAGGTAGTTGTAACTTGTCGTAATGATCGAAATTCTTAATCTAGGGCGGTACAATGGTCGATTAGCTCACCTATTTGGCCGATGGATTTGGCCGGCTGCTAATCACGAATACCGTATTTACTCTATCTAATAAGCGGGCACACCCTTCCGTCACTACGGTCGGTGGTCAACGATTTTTTACGGCTCAACCAGCCGACAATTGCGTACTAACACCATACTCGAAAATGTAGCTGAGATTCAGGGCTACACTTTTGAATATGATGTCAGTACTCAATTGTCGGCTGGTTGAGCAGTAAAAAATCGTTGACCATCAATCGTTATGACGAGAGTGGGCGAGGATTAACAGAGGTTATACGGCAAGTCAGAATTGTATAAATTTTTGGCCAAAATTTGGCTACTTTTTGTGTAATTTGACAACAAACTCGACTCTTTTTTCATTGCTTTTTTCCCATTCTGTGGCTGACCGATTGGCTGTTACGAGATTGACCAGCCAATTTTAGAGCCCCTTCCCCCCCCCCCCCCCCCCCTCCGTCTAGTATTTGAGACCAATAGGATGTTTGTTTTGAGCTTTTCAGAAAACAATAAACATATAGATTATGCCACCATTAACCTTGCATGACTTGTTAATTAGACTAACAATTTGATGGATTGATTAATCAAATACGCCAAATTCCGTATAAAGTGTGTGATTTCAACTTTACAATTGGGCTGTTTAATGAGACCAACAAAATTTCTAACACAATTAAATTAAACCAAAATTTTGTGGAATCGATTTTGGCTTTCCCTATTGTCAATTTTCTGTTCTTCTTGTCGTTAATCGACAATTCTCCTCTATGCTATCTAATATGTAAACAGAATGGCTGCATATTCTAAAACATTTAATTTAAATGCCTACTACTTTTTTCTAAACCCTTTTTCGAGAAACGGTTCTCGGTATTCCATTCAGCGTGAAAAAGAAATTGTTTGGTACATAATATCAAAAATAAGAACTTCCCCTGGCCCTATGGTTTGGCACATAGAACGAAATTAGGGCAGAAAACAAATTTTAGAGGAGGATCATGTGAAATTAGCACTTTTGATGTAGATCAATCCTAAAACTTTATCCCAAGGCTTTAGGATTAAGCTAAAGCTGAAAATCAGAGCAAAAGAGAAGATTACCAAAGGCCAGAGCTAGAAGAGAACATCAAAAAAGAAGAGAGCCAAAATTCATTACCCCGAAGCGAAAATTTGATATAAGAGAATAGTTGATATGCATTGAAAAGTATTCTCGAGCTGAAGTGAATACAAGGAACCTTTTCTCACAAAATGGCTTAGAAAAAAGCTATTTTCAGGCAAATATTCCAGAATATTAGCGCCAACCTAAACTATCTTCCTAGGCTCGCTGAAAAAAATGCTTATCTAAAGTGATCACATCTAGAGCCAACATGTGCGGACTAATAGCAACGTCTGTGCTCTTGCTCATGCTGCTACATTCGTCCATGAACAACCAAGCTGAGCTTAAAGTCAGCTTAAGCTTCAAACACAATGAATATCTAAGCAGGAATGCCACAATTGAAAACAACATTACGCAGAAGAATTGTAGTCATGAGAATTTATCAATGAGAAGATTGGAAGTTCGTGAGCTAAGCACTCTTCAACTGGATGCTTTGGTGAACACTTTCGAAAATGTGCTAATTCCAACCCAAGATATCACTAATGACTCATTAAGCGCTTCATTAAATTGTGGAGTGGCAGCTTAGTAAGTTTAACCGTTTATTTGTTTTCTTTTGCTAATTAGTAGAGACCGAATCGCAAGAATTCTGAATTTGCCAACCGTTTTTCAAAAAGTCAGCATTATTGCCGTCAAAAAAGCCAACTCTCGATATAAGAGCAATCATTTTTCAAAAAGGGTGCTCTTACATCGAGAATTGGCTTTTTAAAAGGCGAAATTGTTGAGTCATCTAAAAACAATCGACAAATTCAGAACCCTTACGATTTTTTGCCTTAGAGAGATCAACATCAAAATAGGCAAAAGATGTCAAAAATTGAAGAAAAAAAATGGTCGAACCCAGCTATTGATCGAACTTTTCGCATATGAATCCGGTCTCCACCAATCAGAAAATATTTCAGCCTAGATGTTTTACTTCAAAGAAGCAATTCTACTGACTTTTTAATGCCATATTGGGACTACAGGTTGGAGCTGAACATGTCCAAGCCTGAGGAAAGCAGTATTCATAAAATGATACACAAGATAAAAGCTTCCAATTTCTCTACAATAACCCAAGGCCTCGTTGAGTCTCTTCTCTCCCAAACAAGAAAGGCACAGGTCCAAAGATTCAACTATACAATTGATGAGGCCTACCGACTACTAGAAGCAGAAACCATAAACTCAACATGGGATGAGCATGGCCAAAGATTGTCGGAACTTATTCAATTAAGTCCTATTTTCAACTCTTCAATACACGATGGAGGATTTCTCCAACTTCTGCTGCTGGTCACCATAGATATAGGCATAGGGAATTTAGCAGGCAAACAGATTTACAATATTCATGGTCTTCCAAGATTATGCCTTTCTCCTTTGAACCATAACTTTTTTCTCGGCCGTTTATCAAGTTTTTTGCATTGGTTTTACCTTGGTCTCTCCTATGGTTTGAGCCCTAACCACCCACACGATCGAGTTAAGTGGAAATAAAAACACCGAAGGACCAAGGAAAGATCGCGTTTTTTTAAATTATAAACCGAAAAAGTAGCTTCTGAGAACCGAGTTGAATGCAAATAACGCTTGTCAAAAAAATGCCTACGAAAAAAGTTATGCGCCAAAGAAAACGGGCAGAAAGCTTAAGACACCACAACAAAGACATTTCTGAGAAGGGTAAAATCAATTTTTAGAGAAAGCACTAAATCTGCAAGATTGCAGACAAGAAGAAAATGGGCTCAAATGGAATGAAACAGAGCAAAATTGCGCACAAGAAAGAGTTGATGACTCAAATATTGAAGAAAAACTTAAGGCTTTCCTCCAAACATCTACAATGTCAGTGGAACTGAACTCATCAACAGATAGACATGAAATTGCCAAATCACAGACACCTGGACCTTCAACGAATTATCTTAAGACTTCTTCTTTGATACCAGAACAAAGCAACGAAGCGTGTGGAACACCAGGCTACGACTCTAGTTCCTTCATCAGAGCTAGTATTAGCCCCAAAACAAAATTCCCAGCAGACCATAAAAGAGACAGGAAACGTAACAGAAAAGTGAAAAAGCACAGACATCAGGCGACAAATTTAACAGTAATAATGCCTACCAAAAGCAAGGAAACTGAATCAGAGCAGTCTACTTTCAAAAACAGTACTGCAGAGAGCAAAATGAGAGAAAGCTACAAGAGCCACACAAAAAAGGTTCAAAAAGACAGGAAGCACAGAAAAAAGGACAAAAAAATAATATCAACCACACCCACGTCCTCATTAAGCCTTGCTGCAAGTTTGAAAACTACAGTCTCAAAATACTCATTGACTCGTCCGACGGACATCAACCAATTCATTGAAGATAGCCCAATAGACAAAAAAAACAATCTTGACCTTCTTTTACCTTATCTATTGATGCCAAAGCCGCCAAAAGGAACCATACTGTGGAGCAGTAAAAGCACTCAATTCCCCCTAGTTTATTTTACAATAACAATAATTAATGGACCACTGGCCAAGAGTCGAAGACCACCCTCATACAATAAGAAAAGAAGCCATGACGCAAGGATATATCTTATGGGTCTCAACATGCCAACTGGTTACACTCAAATCACAGAGGTCGCACATTTCGAATTGACACGAAAAACTCAAAATTTTTAGGGCATCCAGATAAAGGGCAGCAATGCAGCAATGGTGCGGACAGTAAACCCACAGACAACAGGCCCTTTTGTAGAGTTCAAAATAAGAGTTGAGAACAAGTACGGGACCTCTTGCAAACAAATGTGCCTAGAACCCACAAGTCAGCGCTACAAAAGATGTGCTCGACGAATAGTTAGATTAAGCACTTACCCAAAATTCTCAGACCCCATTCAATATCATCAGGTAAGGAAGACAATTAAAATTAAATACTTGGGCTAAATAGCAGAGAGATTTTAGACTTCCTCAGATGCAGCAGATGCTCAGTGGACGGGAAGAGGATATTACAGAAAGAGAAAGTTTGACTATCTGTTATTTAAATGTGACTAAATCTTTCACAGTATCAAATAACTTGAACTATTGCGTATAACCCGAGCAGAATAAAGCTGCACAAGCAAAATCTTGAAAAACATACCTCTTCAAAATGAAATGGCGCAGCTGAAGACGCTTGGATAGCTTGCCAAAGCATTGCGTGAGTAGAGCCACGGTAATGAGAATCTCTGCCGGGCGGGTGCTTAAAAAAGTCTGCCATAAAAACGTTAAATTTTTTAGAAAGTCGAAAAATACTTCGTAATTCCGAAATATATGCGGCTGTAGCTTCCTGGTGTTAACAATACACGACACTATAGCCATCTTGGGATTGCCAGGGCTTCGTGATGTTTGCATTAAGGCAAAGTCCTCACCGACAATCTAAAAATAAGTATTTTTAAAGAAAAAAGAAAACGTTTCCAAACCTCTTTAATGATTTCAACAAATCTAGTGGAATTATACAAGCATTGATTGAGTGCCAGCTCACGGTATTTGTTGAACGAAAACCAGCCCTTGCTGAAGAGCTTACTTGAAGTGTCCATATAGATCTTTCTAAAAAAAATCAAGTGGTTAAAGCGTTTACAGAACAGGAATCGATAACCTTGTTTCTTTGATGTCGAGCCTTTTGGCAGCAAGCAGAGAAGCAATTATAGCACCAGTGCTAACACCCACGATGATGTCAAACAAGTCTCCAATCTATAAGTAAATTGTCATCTACTGACCTTAACCACATTTCAAGCACACCTTTTTTCCTCCTGTACATTTTTCAAGCTGATCAAGCATTTCCAGACCCATCTAAACACACGATAAAGTTTCTTATGACGATGTGTCAGAATTAAGTGAAAGAATACTGACCATTCCTCTTGTTCCTCCACCGTCGATTGAAAGCACGCATATTCCTGGTCCACGAGGCGGATTCACATGACCACACAACGCAAGGCATTGCCGTGATAGCTCTAACAAATCGTTATGTTGGCGTTCACTTGAAGCATCCACTGGCACAGCTTCTTTAAGTTGTTTAGTGAGATATTGAACAAGTGATTCCTAAACGCATCAATGGTTTTAAAGCATCAGTCAAAGATATGTCAATATGAGTCTTCAATGGAGGTAGGAAGCGGAATTATGATAGTATGAGTTTTATATTTTTCAACGGAAATTGGGCGTGAAAATTTTAAACACATATTCTAGCTTTGAATTTTAGGGTATGCGGAAAGAATTTCACACCAGACTTTCGTTAAAGAAACTAAAACTTAGGTTTATTTGCTTTGTGCTTCTACTACTCACCTCCATTATCAGTGCTTTATAAAACTCATTAACGATAGCCCAAAAGATCCGGAAATTTTAAGCAAGGTTGTCTTCGACAAATGGAAGATTCGAACACCTACACTTTCCCTAACAAGTTTCCTAACTTGAAAAAAAGTTATCGGTTGAACCTTTCGTTAGTCGAGCGCCACGCTGATTAAAATTGTCACATCGGATGAGCCATCGTTACCGAAGTTTCAACCTCCCGCTATATTGGCGATGTCGGATTGCTACCCTAGACTTTTCTGTAAGACCAAAATTAGTAAAAAGACATGCCTCCACTGCTACCATTCGACTGGCAGGAAAAGACATCAAGTGGCGATTTAGTTCATCCGTCCTGTGCAATTTCGACTGCATAGTTTCGGCTGTCAGCAATTGGCTGACAAGCAAACGAGTTCTTTGTGCAATTTCCACACGACTAAAAGCTGGATGCATGATCATTTTTTGTCTAAACTCGACAAATCAAATAAACTTAAATTATAGAGTTACTGAAAACTCACTTAGACTTTACCTCCTTAGAGAACATTGGTGCAACTCCAGTGATCAAATTTGAGCCCGACTGCAAAATAGAACCAATGCCAGAGCCGAGATAGCTAAAGTAAGAGGACGACGTCGAAGCTTCTGCACCATCAGATGTGCTTGTAGAAACTTCACCTCTGGGAGCACTTATCTCAACAAATTGCTTTTCTGTCTTAACGTGTTTTGTTGCATCCGCAGCTTTCTTTATTTTCATTTCAAGAGACATTTTAGCCACATCCTCTGACATTTTTAGCATAATATTCTCTTTCATTCAAAATGAGAACTAATTTACCTCTTTTATCGTCAGCGGGAGAGGAGTTAGCAGTTTCATTTATGACACTCTCCTTTGCTAATGGCGCTTTCTCCTTGTCTATATCTTCAGCACCGCCTTGCTTTCTGTCAGAAATCATCCTTCCACATGCAACTACGAAAGAAAAGTCGGAAGAACGGAAGAATATTCCTTGAACTGATTCTTTGGCAGCTTTTCTAGCAAAGTCAATAAGGTAAACCATCGTCGTAAGCCCTAAAATAATTTTTAAATTTATCACTTAAGTTTCAGCCAAAGTCTACCTTAAATAACAACACTATATTTTTCAAATCTACAGTAGACCAAATGCAATGCTGTTCTTACACTAAGATAAAGGCAGGTTAAATGAAGATTGGAAGCAGTGTTTTCATAACTAACCCTAATCTCTAATCCTAACCTTAATCCCTTAACTTACCTTAATCCTAATCTATTAGGATTAGGACTAGGGTAAGTTTAAGACTAGGATTAGGATTAAAGTTAGCTTAAGGCTAAGGTTAGAATTAGTTTAAGGATTAGGGTTAGGGTAGTTTAAGAATTAAAATTAGGTTGGGATTGGGGGCAAGGGCTAGAGATGTGCTTTATTCTGCTTGCTAGGTTATTATTAACGTATTTTTCTAATAAGACCACACCACCTAGATTTAAAATCTTGTTCTTGGCATTCTGTTTTTTACCCACTTTTTGCAGATGACTTTCAGGCAATTCAAAACCCAAATTGTAGCTAGGATAATGAGCCAAAATATGGTTGGTAAATTGTCTGAGAGCCATCTGCAAAAAGATAGTCAAAAACACAATGCCAAAAACACGACTCTAAATCAAGGAGTTGGGGTTTGTAAGAGAAAATACAGTATGCATCTTATATCAGAACTGTACAGGGCGATTTTTTATAAACGGATGAATGAAAATTTGCGATAACTTTTTGAATTCACGACATTTTGACTAGATCTTTTTTATTCGATAGAGAACAGTGTCGCAAAGAGAATGATACCACGCATTCATTTTCGTGTTGATTGTTCTGTTGTGAAATTTGATCTTTTAAAATTATCTTTTTTTAGATGAAATATTTGCCTCAAGAACGATCGAAGTGCGTCGAATGTTTTATCCAGGAGGGAAATAGCGTGGCCATTACATAGCCAAACGGCTTGAGTTGGATGGGAGCCCCTTGTGCACTGATTCCCAAACCCTTCAGTGCATAGCTGAAAGAAGGCTGGATAACGACCATAAAAGCAATATGAAGTGAGATAGTGTGACGGCTAGGAGCCATTTCGAATAGTTTTAGTGTAACATAACTCACGGTTTGGTGTATTGCAATTTCTCAGTCACATGATTGGCCAACTTGAACCAAACACAATTAGGTGAAATCACATGAGATAAGAAACAGATAGCCGGAGAAACCAATCGAATACGGTGAATCTGCAAAATAAAAGATCTTACTAGAAGATTTGGGTGCGGAGTTACTTTTATTGTTGACTTAAACACAAACAAATGTTTAGGTTTAGATCTTAGCACCAACGCATACCCATACACATCGCATGGGCATACACTGGGCTCTACGATCTGAAAATTTTGAAAGAAAAAGCAACAGTGGAGATTAAGACAAACAAAATTGGCGATTTTAGTATAGGACTAGAGGTTAAGATGATTTTTTGAAGGTATACCTTGACATCATCAAGCACCAATTCCTGAATTCTCTTGCTGTTTGGGGCTGGTCTTGTGATTGGGCTACAGCTACGATTTGCAAACGACATTTTTATCAAGGAAGAGTTTAATATAGACTACAATTTGAGAGCTAATAAGAAGATGATTCACAATTTTTCCAACATGGGCGCAGCCGTTATCCGTTTATACAGCAGCTCTATTATAGGGTAAATTTGACGAGCGTAAAACAAATGGCAAAAGAAATAATAAACTCCTTTATTTCAACAAACAATACAACTACAATCGACAGATAAGAATGGAGATAATAATAATTTATTCGTGAATATGATGATAGTCTCTGATGCCGAGCCGCTCGGAACATCGAAATGTTTTTAATTATCCAGCCAACGACCAAAAAAAGTGCGAACATCATTTACTTGGATGTTGAGAAGAGAAGAACCAAATACAAATTTTTGTGGCGTACCAAACTGACCGCGTAAAAAATGTACCTCTTAACAAATTTTAGCGTAAATTATGGTGTACAGCCGCTCAAACAGCTCTTTTTTGGACAATTTGAAAACCCGTGGCCGTGTATTACGCAACAACGAACGAATAAAGTGAATTCTGTACTTTTGTTGCGCTACTCGGTGTTACGCGTAACAAAATGACATGTTGTTGCGCGCAACATTTTAAAAATGTGTTGTGCGCAACAATTTTTTTTGCCTTTGTTGCGCGTTTTATGTTGCGCGGGAGTATAACAGCAGCTATTAGGATTAAGGTTAGTGGCTAGGATAAGGGTTTGGATTAGGCTTAGTTTAGGGCAGGGGTGTAACGGAAGTAAAATTTTAAAAATGGAAGTTGGAAGTGGAAGTGGAAGTAAAATTTTGAAAATGGAAGTTGGAAGTGGAAGTGGAAGTAAAATTTTGAAAATGGAAGTTGGAAGTGGAAGTGGAAGTAAAATTTTAAAAATGGAAGTTGGAAGTGGAAGTGGAAGTGAAAAAAAGTGCGGAATAGATGGAAATGGAAGTGGAAGCGGGTTCAATATCCATAAAGCATTATAAATATTTTCTAAATGTTTCACAAATAGATCCCACACTGTGGGACCCACAGTCAAACCTGGATAAGCCGACACCCTTGAATTCAAAAAAGTGTGTTTGTGGCATTGTGTTTTTGACCTATGTTTTGCTGGTGTCTTCTGGGCATG